>JAQQZY010000008.1:19252190-19299150 GCA_030068375.1 Ostorhinchus rueppellii
TTTTTAATTCATACATCGCATTCTTTTATTCAAAATTAAAACCAGGCGTGAAAAATTTAAAATTGAAAGCATATGCCCCTGTTTTGTTTGACTCAGTGACGCAATTACGCTTCTTCCCTGAAGGAGCGCTCGTTTTGTTTATTTGAGAGTACTTCCAAAATATGTAGCTGTAGTTTCGTGTGTATTTCCAGACAGGGATTGTTTTTAGTGTATTGTAAGATATAGTATGAGGTCTTATAGTGTATTTGTTATGTGTGTTTAAATCTGGATTCATCTTTGTTTTAGCCCATCTAAGGTAGACTCGGGGTTCAGAGCTTCTACTCTTGTTTAAATCAAATTCCAGTTTTCTAGCGACCACATTATGAAAATGAGGCGGTTTTTCGTCTTTTATAACGCACAGCTTTGACTTCTGTTCAATTTTGTGTCAATGGCGTAATGGTGTTCGTAATGTTCCGGGAGATGCGGTGCTTTAAATCAAGCCGCTCTTTCCGTTAGCGCCGTGGCAGGACGTGCCTCTCGTGCGGGTGTTAGCGAATGGACGAACAACATGGACGACCAGCGGGACGTTCAAACTAACAAGGGAAACGGAGGTTGCCGGTCTGCAACGTCAGCTGGGTCCGCAGTGGCCATGGAGATAAAACGGAAGAAAATACGACAGAGTGCTTTATTTTTACAAAACGAGGTACGAGCTTTTAACGGGGGTGTGTTTTGTATTGTTTGCTCGTCCGATGACAGCTCAGTTCACAACCGAAGGAGGGGTCCGAAGTCCAAATCACAGTTGGCAAACAAAAATACTGCAGTATATTGCTAAGTTAGCCTGTATCGTCTTATACAGACACAAAGGAGGCACTCTTCAAATAAGATGCCTTGTAATGAATGGGGTTTTCACATGTCTGCATCCAATCAAATATCCATATACACGCCGCTCCCCGAAACAATGCTGTTAACGGTAGAGCAGTAATTCAATAGGGGAGTTGTCTGTGTTGTTCAGTTCCATGAAACTAGATCTTGTTCCTTCTTAACGTTCACCTTTGCACTGTTGGTCGTTGCCTTGCGTGCACCAAATAATCACAATAATACTCCCTTTGCTGTTGAATGTAACTGAAGAGTTAAGTACTCATTTGAAGTTTTTGTACTCTAGCATAGTAGCGTTTACATTTTATGCAGCTTTCTAATTCTGTTCACCTTCATCTGCTTGATACCCTTTTTTGTTTTTAATGCTATTCCTTTACAGTGAAAACTAAATAAATATGAAAAATATGCTCAGATATGTAAATCTAGATTTTTTTTTAATGAAGGATATAATGTATTGATGTAGATTTAAGTTAAAATAAGCTAATTATAAACTTCTACAGCTGTAAAAGACAAAACACACATTCATTTAACCAGATTACTGTAAAATACTAAATTTGACTTTTATTGTAAAATGACTACTTTTTCTTTTTATTCTTTAATCCCCTTTTGTTGATAACGCATACCTTTGCTTACCCCTTGAAGTCCCTCAAACTAATTTTGTCAGGACCTCCAAATGTTTCGTTTCCTCTTTCCTAAGTGATTTATGATAATGCATTATATAAATAAGTGTCTGTACTTTTTCATTTTTCAGTGAAAATCAAATATTTTCCTGTGTTTTAATTTACTGATCATGTAGATATTTTTAAAAGTTCAGAATTCTATCAAAGGAGAGAAAAGTCAAGAAAAGTGTACTTCCTTTACATATCACTAAATGAACATTAAAACAAGTGTCAACAGCCTCTGTCGTTTGCTACATGGGTTGTATTGCTGAATCAATGTTGCAGAAGATGGTGGTGTTATCATACTCACTACAATTTCTGAACGTCCAAATGGGCCATATCTGATGGCCACAAAAAGCTGAGAAACTGCATTTTATCAGTTATTTACAAGTGTTGGTAGGACGAGTAGTTGAAAAGTTTTTAAATGTTTTAAATCAGCAGATGCCTTTGGTTGCTGGTATTTAGGTCTTTGAGGGTTAAGGCTGTAAATCCAGACCTTTACATGAGGTTTAGCATTTCCACACTGTGGTATCACAGGATCTGAATAATTGTTGCAAATCAATTTAACACTGGCTGCTTTAACACTCTGCTTTAACACCACCAAACTAATGTTCTTCCAGACCAAAAGCATGAAACGATGCCCGAGCCTTCTGAATGACACACTGCAGATTGTAGAGGATATGAATCTGTTGTACATACGCCAGATTTCTAAGAAGTTACAGGTGGTTAGAGTATTTTTTGCTTTGTAGAATAGTGATGCTTGAATCAGTGCATCTGCTCCATCAAACATCCTTATTTTTTGTTTAGACCACAAGTACATTAGTTAGAAATACTCTTATCACAGTCTGCTTTTTAGTTTACATTTCCATCCTGTGTTTTGTCTTTCATATTATGACTTTGCATCTATCAGAATATGTGTTGGTCATTGTGAAACCATCTGGTCAGTTCTAACCTCATCAGTCCATTTAACACTCATTTAATATCAAGACAAAAAAAATCTGTTGTTGATGAAAAATAACTTTATTTTTTGTTGAGCCACTTGTTACAGTTCCCTTCAGGCCTGGCATTACACAATGCATTGATTTAGTGACATGTTAAAGGCTGGAGGAATTTAATGTTTGTTTCTGTTTCTAGCTTGAATGCTGTTAACAGTAAAAGGGACTTTTTTGTGGCTGAAAACATTTCATCATTCTCACTCAGTCTGACTTTACTTGCTAAGTTCATTTGTTAATACTAATCTCCTCATTGCAGTTATAAGCCATGTCTGGTTGGTGTTTACCTGTCTGTCTTTAATCTCTTTCTATATCCGTGACAAGGATTTGTTTTGTAATTTTGTACTTTCTCTTGTGTGGTACTTGGTCCATTAAGGACACCAATATCCAACAGAAGTTGGACTTTGAGATGCGAATGCGAGAAGGAGCTTACAAGCTGCTGCTTGCCTGCAGTAAGCGGCAGCAGGTTCTCAATGCTTCCAAGAACCTGCTGACCTGCAATGCCAGAATCAAGGCTTACCTCACTCAGCTGCAGAAGAAAAAAGAGGAGCAAGACATGGTGGGAGGAGCAATGAGGTAAAGACTTGCATGTTTACCATGGTTCAAGATTAACTCTTTAACCCCTGAGACATTGTTTTTTAGCACTTGATTGAACTCCAAAATGTTGTTACATGGTCAAAACTGGGTAAAAATAAAGGAAAGTCATGACAGCACTGCAAACAACAGTAAAAACAAAAAGTGACAAGGAAAACAAAGTCTATTTTTATAGCGAGTTGGTCTTCATCACTGCTCTGTGTTTTACCCCCCAACACAGGTGGTGGGGGGTGCATTGAGCATGCTCAGATGTCTATGGAAAGAACAAGGCCTGTTCTATCAACATGTTTTGAAAATTTTCCTAATGAGCAAATGACTGAATTTTTATGAATATTTAAAATGAATCATACATTCAGAGGTTAAAGGGATGATGAAAAGTCTTGTTAATGTCTGAAAGTGACAATTAAAAACAAGCTTATAATTTACTGCAAGTACACATTACCACAATTAATTATAGCAGATCAAACCGTGAATAGTTAACCCCGAATCAGAAAGCTTGGCAAAATGGGAAACATTTCAAGGAGGCTCATGTAAAAAACTTTAAATTCTATTTCAGATTTTCAGATCAAGGTGTTGATGACCGTGTGCCCTGTAGTGGCACAGCTGCCATATCTGGTAAGATTTTTCAACCTTGTTTAGATTCATTCAATAATAGAGTGATTTTTGATAACTCCATCTATAAAATGTATAGTCATTTTGTGATGTATTTTCACAAATGGACACAGAGCATCTTATAAAGGAAAGCCTAACCTGTTGATTTCTAAATTTACTTTCCTCTTTTTGCTTTTGATGCAGGATTGAGAATTCCGTTGATGTGGCGCGATTCAGATCACTTCAACAATAGAGGAAGTAAGTTTGCTCCGTTTATGCCAAGATAGAAGCCCATTGTTTAGATCATCACAGAACATGCTGCACAGACACAAATCTCTTGTGTTAGGCTCTCGGCGAGTGGCAGTCTTCTGTCTAATGCAGATTGGCCCTGAGGTGTTTGACACAGACATGGTGGTGGTAGACAGATCAGTCACGGACATCTGCTTTGAGGGAATCACCATATTGTAAGTAATTTCTGTATGTCAAATATCCATTTAGTATAATGCAATAAAAAAAAAAAAAACAAACATTTAATTGAATGTTATGCCTGATTGAAATGTCTTTATCTTCAATCATAGCAAACAGGCAGTTCCCCAGTTTGAGCTGAAGGTGGAGCTGTGGAGTTGTGCAGTGGAGGAAGAGCTCACATTAGTAAACACGCCAAAGAAACTGGCCAAGAAGCTCCGCAGCTCCTTTGGAAAGTCTGCTGGGAAGAAACTCTGTCCTCTGCTGGACACTCCAGACCCTGACACCTTCCTGCAGTACAACCCAATACCCGCGTATGTATTGTATTATCCTGTAAAACCCTTTACAGACTCTTGGCTTCCTATTTAAAGGTTTTTGCAATGAGCATCTAACTCAATTACTTGTAAATGGAACAGTGGGTGTAGCTGCAGGCTAACATAATGACTTGGCAAACAAATCACATCGAGTGAGTATTAAAATTAGGTATAACCAACATTTGAGCTTGTAAATACCAATATTTGTAGCCACAGGATACTGATAAAGGGTACGTGTTTACTCTCACAATTCTACCTTTTGTTTGGGTAAAAAACAAAGTATTTACTCATCATGGAAAGCATCAGATGACACTGAAGCTTAACTAATAAACATCTGTAAATAAAACTGGGATGAATTATGGCTCTAAACAAGAAGATATTTTCCAAAAGGGCAAAATAAATAGCGTCAAGCTGCAACCATTGTACAGTGTTGCTTAGGATTAAATCTGGGCATGTATCAACTATGTTTATGTCTGCAGGGCATGAACATAAGTCAGCTGTGTTTTCTTGAATCTGTGTTAAAATCTTTGTGTCTACCTTTACCAGTGGAGCCAAATACAGCCTCCTGGCCTATACAACGCTCCGTCTGCCCCAGGCTGAAGGCAGCTTTCAGTCTCACTCTCTCATTGTCCTACAGGATGGTAAGAAACAAAAGCACAAAAATATAACACCTGGGGATTGCACTATTAAACTAAAGGCTGAAATGAAATGAAATAACCTATGATTCAATCTTGGTTCAGATTACTTTCCTCATTTGTTTGAGTTATAATATGGATGGGAAAGTAGCTTGTATCATGGCGTATTATTTCAGGTCTACAGTACAAATTTGAAGGTTTGTATTACAGACACAGAGTTTATAGAAAAAGCTACATGACATGAATATATATGAGCTCAGTGTACATATCTGTGGCAGTTTTTAGCAATCAAGTTATGACTCCAAATACAAGTCTTTACATAGTTATTTCTGGTAATTTTTTAAAAAACTTTTATGACACTAACAAACATAAGGGACAGAGAACTGAGTCAGACATATACAGGTTCAATTTATGATGTAGGAATTTCATTTTTAATGCCTAGTATTTACACCCCCCTTCCCTTTTTTTTCTCACTAACTGAAGGATATATGTTTTTCATGTAGGGAATATAATTGGCAGGTTGTATAAAAATATCCACAGTTGCCAGCGGTAGATAACTACAGCATTCACTAATTTATTGAGATGTGTTACCTATTTATTTCATTCTCTGTAAATCTTTTATAGTTGACTGTTTTCATCACTGTTGCTCTTCCTCCTCACAGCGGAGTGGTCATCCTGGCTTCCTCTTTATGGTAACCTCTGCTGCCGGCTGGTGGCTCAGCCTAGCTGTATGACACAGACCATGATGACCGGCTACCTGAACCAGAAGGTGTGTTATCATTAGCACATGCCCCAGAGGCGGTCCCTGGTTTAATTACATCACAACTACCGTACACTGGCATCTGATTCATTACAGCAATTTTTTTTTTTTTTTTATTGAATCAGGAAATGTGTTTACAAAATGGTCCCATAACACTTCTTCTCCTTGTCCACTGTGGTCATTTTCAGCAAAGCGTGGAGGGGATGAATCGCTCCTGCAGTCTCTTCTGCGTGCTAAGTGCTCGTTCATTGTCCTGTTATTTTACCCAAGAGGAGATTGATGCTAAAGTGCAGCCCACTCTAAAAGTGCCCATCAATATGGTAAGACTAAAAGTAAATATGTTACAGTAATAATTTTAATTCAAACTTTAATAAATAATGTTAAAGCAGCAGCATAATAAAATGTACTGAATGTGTTACCTGTAAGTGTAGTAGAAGGAATTTACATACAAATGTATAAGAAAAACTTCATATAACTTTCTGAGACCCAGGAAAGTAAAAGTTTTGGCTTTTCCGCATTAAATAATTGTCTTGATTGGAAACGGTATATTGCAACATTTTATTTTTTTTCAGATCCTTTTTTTTTTTTTTTTTAATTAATTTTTTTAACGGAATATCCTTTGCAGTGGACGGCATTTTTTTTTTCTTTTTTTTTTTTTTCTCTTAAGCAAATCTGTGTAAGTTGTCTCAAACAGGACAAAAATGCATTGCTGGGTCTCAAGAGGATACAATGTTATTAATATCAACATCAGCACTATTTCCACTGCTTTAACTGTTCTAACTTTCTTATTGCTTTTAAATTTATTGTTCGGTAGTTGGAATTGGAATAAATATCACATCCCTTAATGATTAAACTTTCCCAAAGTATTTTCCTAACCTTTGCAGAAAACCCAAAGTGCTAAATACCACTTTATTCAGTAACATCCTGAAAATCCTGCAATATCCTCATAGTGTTGCTATAATTTATCCGGAGCTGTCATTGATATACATTTGTTTATAGAATATATTAATGTCTGCATTGTTCCTGTAGGATACTCGGATCCGTGTGATGGAGAAGGAGTCAGCAGGCCACAAGTCCAGGAGTCTGTCCATCATCAACCCTTCATCAGATGGAACTCAGACTGTCAGCTTCACCACAAACACCCGGGAGGAGCTCGAGGACTGGCTGGACGCCCTCCACCAGCATCTCTATGATCAGAGTGAGTGTGTATGCATGTATGTAAACATACAGAAGACGGCTGTGTATAAATAATGGCTGCAAAATACATGTATGTTCAGACTAGGCCAGGAAAATGTATGTTTTAATAAAAGGTCTTGGTGTACTTGTGAAAGTGTTTAAGAGTTTGAGGAGTGTGTTTTGTGTAAGCAAAAGTCACCTTAGCAAGAAAGTGTAACCTTTATTTGTGTCTTTGGTGCCTCTCCTTGTTTACAACCAGGCCAGTGGCTGCACTGCTGTGACCAGCTAATGAAGATCGAGGTCACATCACCACGGAAACGATCGCTCTTCCTCACCAAACAGGCTGACTCTGTTTACAACGATCTCAGTGAGTAGAGTAATTGGAATAAGTGACTGCAGTGAGTCACACAGGCGTTTATCATTTAAGTTAAATGAGTGGCAGTTTCTATTTTTGATACATAACTCTTGATATAATTAGCAATTAGATGCCACAGTTAAATAAATAGTATATATTCAACATGTGAATTAGGATTAAAGATTACATACTATATGGATAAAATCGACCACTCCAAATTTTTAGACCTGAATCCCATGGATAACCTCTGGAAAGTGATTAAGTAGAAGATGAGTGGTTGCTAGCCATCAAACATAGCTGCACTGAGTGTGTTTTTGTGCCAGAAATGACATAAAGCAGTCAACAGCGGTGTGAAAAACTGGTGGAGAGTGTGCCAAAACTCTTGACAGGTGTGACTGAAACTCTGGGTCATTCCATCAAATCTTGATTTTCTGAATTCTTTGACAACTTGTCGTTTTCTGTAAATAAATATTCTTGGACAATATTTTTTCTGTATTAAACATGTTCATTTATCTCAACCCTCCAAACAGTGAAACCTCTTCCAGAGCTGTGTAATTAATGTGTAATTTTATGCAAATTAAAGCCCTGGCATATATACACGTATCTAGTTTGTGATATGTGCATGTCTACATAGATAGCTGCATGATGGCTGTTTTAATATTCGATTGACTTGCAGGTATAAATTCCCCAGGCAAGTTTGAGAGCATCACAGACATCATCCACAGTAAGATTGAGGAGACTGATGGCCGCTTTCTGATTGGTCATGAGGAGGAGGAGAGGGAGGTACCCAACTGGTCCACTCTGTTTGATGGCTTCCATTCAGTGACGGTGCAGAAGAGTGTCCTGTCCCAGAACAAAACATCCACCCCTTTTTCAAGCCCCAATCCAAACTCAAGCGCTACACCAAGTAGCAATAAGAAGCGGCGTGCCCCACCCCCTCCTGCGGACCAAGAGCCTTACACTCCTCCCAGCCGTCCTGCCAGACCTCCCCTCCCTACTTCTCACCACCGTCCTCCTCTTCCATACCAAGAGAAGGAGAACTCGGATGTCTGCAATACGCGCCCAGCCACAAGGCCCAAAACAGGAAGACCGTCCCTGGATGCCAAATTTTCTGCCATCATCCAGCAGCTCCAGCGGAACAACGCTAGTGGAGTCGGGGCCCTCAGCCGAAAAAATGCCCCACTGGGCGTACTTGATGTACAACCACAAGGTCAGTATCAGGCCAGTCTCCAGCAGCCCGAGTACCAGAATGCCACAAATCCTGAAGCCACAGCTGACCCCTGTGGCTTTGTCAGGCCCGTTCATGGTCCTGGTCCTGTTCCTGCTCCAAGGAACAAGCTAAGGAAGTCCTTCAGAGACAGGATTAGCCTGAAGCCCTTGTGAACTTAACATCTGTTTTCTCCATTTAATTTCTACGCCAATTTACTACTATTACAAACAACTAAGCTAACAGTTGACAAAATCAGATGTGATGAATATATTTTACAGCTGCTACTAATGATTATTTTTACTGTTGATTAATTTGTAGATTTCTTTTCTCAATCAGTTACAGTAGTGGTCTGGTACGTAATTGTGAGAAAATTGTAACCCTAACTCCAGTATGTTGTCATCAAATGTCATGTTTGATCCACAGCCCGAAGATATTCAATGTATTGTCATGGAGGAGTAAAAAAAAAAAAAGAAAATATCCACACTGAAGAATTAGGATGTAGTGAATTTTATCCTTTTTTCCTTCTCACAATGATTATCCACTTTAAATGAATTATCAAAATACTTGGCAAAAAATGTAATATTTGACCACTCCATTCGTTGCTATAGCACTTATTTTACAGTGTATCAGCAGCAGTAACATGATGATAAATAGGGCTTTGTTGTATTCCTCTGTATTTTACTTAAAAGAAATGGTCTCTTAACAAAATACAACTGCCATAAAGTCCATCATCTCCTATCACAGTATCAGGGATTGGTTGATACATCGCCACATTTTTCTTACCACTGTAAAAGTTTTTCAGAAGCAGCTAAACCATGGATGTATATTGGCTTGAGCACTGCCATCATCAATCCCAGTAAAATGGAAAGGCTTATTTCTCAGCTCTGCCACTGGAACATGGACTGATGAAAGAACCTTTGCAAAAGCACTCAAATTGGAATTGATCCATAGGCTGACGGTGGACGAGTCATTCCTTTTGGAACTATTGACTTATTCCACTTACTGTGACGACTTTATGACCACTATAGCTGATTTTAAGGGAACAGAATTTTAGGAGCAATTGCAGGCACTAATGTGACTTTTCCATTTCCCAGAGGTCTTAATAATGGAGTGACCTTGGTTTTCAGTGACTACACAGTATGTCCAACATAATTTAACACTGCAGCAAATAAATGAGATGAACATAATTGAATGAATGAGTCTTTTGAGTGGCTAAAATAATGAACACCCTTGTCTGTGTTTTGAATGCATCTAGTACAGCTTAGCCACTACATTTTTCAACCACTTTAACAGTCATGTTTGGAAGAATGGTCTTTGTAATTACATGGAGTGTATGAAACATAATGTTCACCCTGACCAGATGAATCACAGTCAGTGAAAGCTACATTCTCATTTTTTAAGTCTCACCCTCTAAATTCCGTTTAATCAAGAGAGGTAGATGTAGATTTGGGAGCTGGCGGATTACTGAAGGATTTTGTTTAAGCCTTGAAAGAGCCAAGAATGGATTATTCAAAAGGTGATGCAGCTCATTATTAGCAGCATTCATGTTTTTTTATGCTTCATGTGTAATACCAACACACTAGTCACACTGATGCTGTGCTTTCCATATCTGCATTAAACAAACTGAATCATTGTGACATATACTTAATACTGTTTATCCTGAGGCTGATGTGGCTACACCTCAGGCTGTGTGATTATTGGTAAATCATCTTAAATACTTTGCCAGTAAAACCACAGGTCCCACTCATTTTAGGGCTAAGGGTATTGGACTGGTCTGCCTGGAAATTCCATTAGTATATCATCCTTTTTACATCCTTTTTCCATGCTACAAAAACAAAATGCGTATCAGTAGTGATGACAAGTACTGTGAAAGCTTAAATTCCTGTATATTTTGAGTCATTAGTTGTACTGCTTTAGTAAGCTTTATGTAATGTAACCACTACAGGAAAAGGTTGAGAGGGAGACTGTGACCTAATAAGTAAAAAATGTATGACTGCATTCTGACTAAACATGGACCGGTTATTCTCGCTTTGCTCAACACTAATGAGCCACTTATTTCAATGTATGTCTTCTTAAAATACTGTATAAATCATGTTGATGAATAATTGTATACAACAGGATTAATGGTTCAGTGGAGTGTTTTATGGTTGTCTTTGTTTTGTTGCTTCTTATTAAAATGTTCCCCAATTCCTTTTTTTATAGTTCAATGCTGCCTTCTCATGTCAATGTCATTTTTATAGCTTAAGAATTACTTAGACATTAAATGGCACTGTCCTTATGTTCTAGTAAGTAGTGGTACATTAATCCTGTCCTAGTGTGGTGTAATTTATGAACAGTGCAATGTAAAAAATATTGTAGTTATTTTTGTTTCTCAAAAAGTGCAATTTTCTCTTCATTCTGTGTTCGCTGTTGTCTTGGAAGCCAACTGTATTTTTTATTATTGCTGATCTGCAATAAAACGGCCTACATTCTACCCTGGTGAGCCTGCTTTATTTTTGCTGAGCTTGGAAGTATTACTGAATATTTTTCATGGTAAAGGTTTACCAGGGGGTGGCAATAAAAGTCAAAGCATAGCTTTTATTGCAGCCCAACACACATCCCATTGAGATACATGCACTGGCACATTTCTCTACTGCAGCAAATACTGGAGAGGCTTCTCTGGCTTTCAGCCCAGAAGTAGCCTGTTGTGAAGATTAAGGCGGATGGAATCTCATAGCTAGATAATGGTATTACAATAATAAAACCCCATTCACAGTGCATTTACGCAGGGAAAAAAACATATTGATGTTAGTACACTGACATTTAATAACTGTGTATTCTGCTCAAGCTATTAATCTACAGTTAAGTTAAAAAACACAAGTGAGGAAATGTATAGATAGTAAAATATTTTAATTAAATATACAGGAGGTCATATCATACAAAATGTCTTTATTTTTATCTTGCTCGCCAGCTGGATGATTGGTAAACTGTATCAAAAACACTTTAAGGATGCACATTGATGAAAACATGAAAAAAAAAGTGAAACAACAACAACAAAGAATATCCTAATTCTTAAATCGTAGTGTTTAAATCTAACATGATCACGGTGACCTTGAGAAACAGAGCAAACAAGGACACAGCTAGATTGTGTAACCGACTTTTATACTGTTTATATACTATTTACAGATTATAACAGTTTATATGATAACAACCACGCCGTACTATCTACAGTGCTATTTACACAGAAAATAAGACAAGAAAGAGGGTTTGCCATGAAATTGATCCCGTATGAATGTTCTGTACAGGAGGGCTTGCCAGCAGTAATGCCAGTTTTACCTACACACAACAATGTACAGTACTTAATAAGAAATGAATGTCTTGTATTCTAAGTGTTCAGTAAAACCTTTACACAGAGAGAGCTTTTTTCTTTTTGAAACACCAGACATGTTCACTGTGTATTTCGACTATCCTGGATCGCAATTATAGTGGTTGTAAAAGCCAGAGCAGGTGTTGCCTTCCCACCTCAGGCTATAGAGCATGGTAGGCATACTTTATGGAGTCTGGTACCTTTTCATCACTGCTAGAAAACACATACACCACACATGCCCTGCGGACGACAGACACCAGACCTGTGTGTATAGTAACGGTCAGTAAAACCTCTTCAGCTTCCTCTAATTGTTTTCTTGACAATTAATAGCAAATACGTATTAGAGCAAAACAAATCTGTAAGAAACAATACTAAGGTTTTGTCTCTTAGTGATCAAGTCTGGTGTCTGATAGCCAAGTGTGCCATATGGTTTTGAGCGTCTGCGCCGCGTTATAGAAAAGAGTGACAGTAATATTTATATTCCTACCCTGCTACAGAAGATAAACCTTAACAACTGTAGTGCTAATTCTAATCCAAGACTGCGAAAGGCACAGATATTTGCAAAGCAATAATATCCTAAGTGACAACATTCCTATAAAATCATACAGTGAGTCTTTTCAGCACGTCGAATAAAAGAGTCTGTTCACCAAAAAAAGAGCTTTTCAAGTTGGAGAACAAAAAGATGAAATGCGGATTTCTTGTGGTGAGCATTCCACAGCAGACGGCTGCTTCATTATGCTGGTCCTACAGACAAAAACAAGCTGCTACAGCCTACTCATCACAAGGGGTGTGGGGATGATTTACTTTTTATTTAGGAAATAAAATTATAATGTCTTTTCATGAAATCTAACATTTAAAAAAAACCTTTGAGATTAGTCGACAGATCGAACAAGACAGCTACTGGTGTTGTATATGAACCGAAATACATAATTAATAAAAAACCTGAACTGAGTAGAAAGTGAGTCTACAGTACATCTGTCAACACAGCACCTCAGAATGTAATGATGAGACTATTTCATGTTATGCAGCACCACAGTGAGGGTTAATGTCAATTCTAAAGAGTTCAGGAGGATTTACTGTGGCATTAACAGGCAACAGCTTTCAGCGTGAAGAAATGTAAACAGATACAACACCACTGGCTGAAGTGTAATAATGCGCTTAACAGCCGTTGTACTTGCGGTCTTGAACATATCTTTTGTTTTTATCAAGGATTTGATGTGCATTATTGTGGTATCTGTAGTGTTTTAAGCAACAAAGTTTAGCCCTCAGATGCAGTAAACAAATGGCTTTTCCTCTGTTGCCCTCCACTTAATGTCCAGAGCAACATCATGACTCACGGTGACTGAGAGCGGCAAACTGGTTTGTGGGCACATACACAAGAGCATTGTGCAAATTAGAATACAACAACAAAAACAAAACAAAACAGATACAGTAAGTGGTGATAAAAAAAAATACAGAGCAGTGCAAAGTATATAACCAAATGCATAAACAAAACCAAAAAAAAAAAGACAATGGAATTTTCAGTCTGCCTGACTGATGTGTTTATCAGTCTTTAAAGTTTAATCAGTGTTTTACTGTCATTCGGCTGGGCCACAATCTCCCAGTAAAAGACATGGAAAATAGGTTGTTGAAAGAACATGGAGAGGGAGGAATTTCTCAAAGTCTGGTGCTGGGGTGTACCGAGGACAGCTGAGCTGGTGGGAGGGTGGAGAGGGGATACAGGTGGTGCAGCAGGTCGCCGTACAGCGCTGCCCCACCCGGGTGCCTGTAGAAGTGATGTGGGCTGGGACTGGAAGCCAGCAGCTGCCGGTGCAGCATCATGGAGTGAAAGGCTAACGGGGGTACGAGGGGCGACACTGCTGACTGGCTCTTCAGGTACTGCAGACCTGGATGCTGCTGGAGCCCATCCTGGGCCCCGGGTGCGGAGACCAGGCTGCCGGGTGGGTACATACCCGCATAGAGGGGAGCAGCATGGGGCGGGGGGTAGGTGGTTGTAGGGTGGCCTTCAGGGAGGTGGTTGTTGAGGTGAACTGCGTGGGCTGGCTCAGCTGGTTTTAGTTCCTCTGGATCGCTGCGACGGATTGCTCCAGCAGGATGGATTGGTGTCACCACACGAACTTTCCTCTCTGGAACGTCCTCAGTCTCTGGTTCTGCTAGAGTTCTCTTACTGGGCCGAATGGGGCTGGTGAGGGATGAGTCCGATGAAGCTTTTGGGCTGGAAAATGGCTGTGAAGGTTCAACTGAGCTCTGTTTAGGGGGAGAGATGGTCATAGGAGGAACTCTGCAAGCTTTGGGATGGGACTCCAAGCTCTGGTGCATGATGGGATATGATAGACCACAGAAGGACGACTTGGAGAAAGAGGACACCCTCTGGGAGAGAGGTTTTGAAATTGTGAAGTCTCTGGGCTCATCTTCCGCCTCTCTGCTATCTGCATGTGTTTGAGTTCTGTCACTGTAGTGAGACCTGTAGGCCAAGCCCTCTTGCTCCAGGCCGCCACAAACAAAACCCTGGCTGCTTTCACGCTCCCTCGTGTAGTGCTCTCTGCGCTCTCCGTTAACAAAGCCGGCCATCCTCTCCTGGCTCAGGCAGTTCTCTGTTTGTCTGTAAAGACTGTTGAGGTGAGGGGAGGAGTAGCAGTCACCTGCATAGTTCCTTGATTGACCTGCTGAACCCTGGAGAAGTTTCTCCCCAGCTTTCTCCCCACTGTCCTGGGCAAGTGTCCGTGTCAGATAGGGCTGCCATGGTGGATTGACTTGAGGCTGGAGGTGGTGGCTAGTCCGACCGCTGTAACCCTCTGAAAGCTCCCCTCCAGGGGCCCTCTCAGACAGGCTGCTGGTGGCTTGCTGTAGAGGTTTGCTGCTCTGGGCGTGCTGGATAACTGATGGCCTGAAGATGGGTGCTACCTCTGGGATGTTGTCTGGCCCGTGCCTCTGTCCTCCCACCTCCTCTTTAGCCTTTTTCTTTTCTGTCTCCCTTTCAACCACTGATATGGATGAGTGAGAGGAAGCAACCGTGGGATGCGGAGCTTGAAGAGGAGAAGTAAATGAGAAAGGGTTAGACTCACACACTTGGGACAGGAGCTTCTTTTTGGCCAAAGGGGACATGACCCCCTGGCTGGCTTTGCAGTAGGCAGCCATCTGTGCGGGTCCCTGTATAGACTCTTTCTTAATCACCCCATAGTCTTCTTTCTCTGGGTAGCAGTCTGTGCTGCAGTCCACAGGCTGTCTGTCCAGCTGTTTACACATTGGTAACACTTTCCCTACTCTCCCACCATGATTTTCTAAAGAGTCTTTGACCCTTGAGGTGGTCTCAGGTAGGGCGACATGTCCAGCAGGTTTGTTGTGATCCCAGCGGTGAGGCAGGTAGGGGTTTTTGGGAATGAAAAGCCCTTCGGTTTGCTGTTCACAGGCGAGCTTTGCTTGAAGAGCCTCGCTGATCTGCCTCCATTCAGGCTGGGGTCCGGGCACTGTGAGGAGGGGTAGACTAGCATGGGGATTTCTGCAGTCCGGCTCTTTAGAACAGAGCAGAGACGAGTGCTCCACAGATAAGGACTCTTCTTTCTTCAGGGTAAGATGTAACTCTTCTTCTTCTATAACAATTGGTTCATCTCGCAGACATGCCTCCTGTTTTATGAGTGCAGACAGCTCATGATTCTCCTCTTTCCCTTTGGAATCCTGAGTGCAGAAAAACAAAGTTGTTACAATTATATCACAGCGCTTTGTATTTTCAACAATTTGAAAGACACCAGAGGACAGAGGATGACACAATGATGAAAAAGCAAAAGGTGACTGAATAGCTTTTATTGTATTACAGCTGCTTAAAGTCCTGGCATGTTCCCAGGCTTCCTCCCATTGGTCGACTGTAATATCTACATTAAGTTTCTTTTCCCTTGTTTGTTTTAAGTGAAGTTTATGTGCAGTACTATATTCTTTGGGTTCCAAAAAAGCTTCCGGAGTTATGATAAAAAAGCTGTCTCTTTATGCATGAATAAAATTGATAGGGGAGTAGCATAATGCGCCCCCTAACATAATCCCTTATTTGTAAGTAATGGAAAAAAACCTTGTTTTTGTACTTTGAATTTTCTGGTTAATTGACTAAAAATATTAAAGTCAAGTAAATCACATAGATTAGAAATGCCTGTAGTTACCCAAATCTGGAAACTAGTGTATATTGTACCTGGCAAACACTAAGGATTATCTCATATCTCAGAAGACAGAGGTAATATGAGAACTACCCTCCAGTCTTCTTAGCCCATCATGGTTTAACGGGGCCTGGATTATCACAGCCAAGTTTAAGAGATTTAAGCTTTCTAAAAAAAATATGTGTATGAATAAGATCAGCTCATTCAGCTCATTATTATCTTTTTTCCAACACAACAACTTGGATTCTAACTCTAATTCCTCTGCCTCGAAAGCAAAATAGAGATGGCTAGACTGTGGTCTCGCTGGAAAATATAGAGCTTTTGGCATATTATAGGGTAAGAAATTATAAAATGTGAACCACTAACTTAGAAAGTGTTCCAATATGGATAGTACTTGGAATATAAATGCTAATGTTCCGTGCATGAATGCACCACATCATAAGGTCATACTTCAATATGTTTTGCTAGACTACTTAACATATCTGCTATATTCCAAAGACAATGCATTTGATCAAACACAGGAGACTTTTATGCAGTGCATTGGATTATACAGGACCCACTACCCCTCTAGTGTATACAGCTTTGAAAGTAATTATTGAACCACTGTGGTAAAGAAGTGGAAAGTCAACATTTGTCACTAATGTATCTGATAAATCCATCAGGGATTTCTTGTGTGCAAATGTGAGACCAAAAACAAAAAAATACCAGACAAATGAAATATTTACTTTACTAATGAAATTAATGACAGCAAAAATTTGCTCAAGAACTATAAATTAAGGACAAACTCAGGAAAAAAAAAAAATCAATGCAGAAACAATTAATATTCCAGGAACAGAATATCAAAAGGTCACATTGAAAAGCTGTTGTATTAAGTTTCTACAGAAAATCACAGGTGGTCTTATAATTATTTCTAAGGCTGTATATTATTAAATATGTCGCTGCTTTATGTGACCTCTGCCAAGTTATGCATATGGCCTGTATGCCTCTCTTTGCATTCTCCGAGTCATTTTTTACTTTAATTATTTCACTGGTTGCTTTTTTATACATGTGTTTTGTTGACCACGGTGTCTTATATCATAAAGGGATAATTCTGTTTAGATAAAGGATGAATAAAATGTGTGATATTATTATTATGATTATTATTATGATTATGATTATTATTATTATGTGATTAAACTGACTAATGGTGTGAGTGAATGCATCTGAGGTGGCACTTTGGAGACTTCTGTGACTGACCTGTGATTGTTCTTGGCCTTTCACCATCTCCCCTCTGTCCTTTTTACTGCCCTGCTTGGGATTGGTGGGGTTTTTCAATTTCTTGGCCCCTACTCCTTTGGCTTTGGCTCCTGATGCCTTCTCCTGGCCGCCCTCCTGCTTCCTGGGCTTCACCAAGGGAAGGGGCTTGTCCTGCTCACCCTTAATGTGCCTCTCATAAGGTAGGAGGAGCCTGGGGAAGAATGCAGCCAAAGGAATGGAGATGAGTTTGTGCAATGATCATGTTATGTCATGTCACGCATGCAAAAACATTCATTTATGTTCTGGATTTTATGTGCAAATATGTTTACATAAAATACAGCACGAACACCAGAAAACAAAGCTATTTTTAACCAAAGAGTCCGTAACAAAGAGTGAGTTGTTTTGTTAAAAAAGTACAAAATGTACATAAGCACTGTGTTTAGTAATATGAGGAGGAAAATGAGCAACAGCTTTGCCACAGGCACGAACTGTATCAAATACTCCCCCTCTAAACTGCCTTGTTTTAATACCTGGCAAGCATTAACAATCCTATTGTAATTAAAGTGGGTTAGGGAAAATCCAGGTTCACAGCAGTGCCATAGTGTGTGTATGTGTGAGAGAAAGAGGATGTGAAAAAACAGTTATCTCCTGCTGAGAAAGATCACATTTGGCATTAGTTTAACCTTGGAAAAAAATATACATGTGTGCATTTGTGAGTGTGTACTTGAAAATGAGGTAAATGCCTGAAAGAATCGGCATCAAACTGGTAACATGAGCCACATCTATAATTTCTACTTCAATATTCTAATGTGATTAATCATCTAATCCCTGAAAGCAGTTACAGTAATAAAATATTTCTGCTGGTAACATTATGAATCAGGTTTTACACACACACACAGTCCAGGTGCCTGGAATACATTCAGGATCGCTGCATGTACTCCAGCTTAATGAAGTCCATGATTAGTGACAAGAAATACTCTGTAGGAAAAACATCCAACTATTTTTGACTTCTGTTATTTCTCCTCCGAATAGTTCCCAAGTCAATTTTCCGTATCTGATGTCATAACTAATGGGAACATTAAGATCTGGATAACATAACAATACCCATGTGTAAAATAATGACATGAAGAAACCAGTGAGGGAAACTTTTAGACTTTTATTGCTCAGAAAAGAAAATGGAAATTGGCACTAGACCAGAAACAGGAAATGTTGTGGAAGAGGAAACCAAGACAACTGAAAAACTACAATACTCTAAACTTCAATAAGCTCCACTGAAAATGTCTCCAGCTCCTCTGTCAGTTTTTTTTACAATAACAATCCATAAAAGCCAGACAGAAACATGACTTTCTCAGTCATAAGAAAAAATAAGGTCTTCTCGTGTAACGACAAGAGACGGTTGCACTATTCCTTTTAAGGGACATGGCGGTAAAACAAACAATGAATCAAGAGCTGTTTCGCCTCCTCTTCAAAAGGAAGAAAAAAAAAGCCTCAGAGAGTTCAAGAGGCTCTGTGGGATTTTTTGTTATTTTTCCTCTGAACAAAAGTGCTGGCAGGGAAAGCAGTGAAACTACATTTCATACAGCTGGTCTGGCACCAGGCCCCAGGCCAAGAAAGGAAATGTACTATTAAATGTGACTTATTGGAAAGAAGGAGAGCAAAAGGGTTGTGAAAGAGACGAAGGGAGGGAAACAGAGAAGGAAAAAGAAAAGGCGAGTGAAAGAGGGATTAATAATATGTTAATGAAGGGCTAAAATGATTCTGAATGAAGAAAAAGGTGCTAGAAAACAGGCGCTTTTATGAACATAAAAATAGCTGCGGTTATATTTTTACAACCTGCTCTCAGTCTCTATGTTTGGAATCGCAGAATAATCATTTGGATTCTATAACACTATGATTTGGTTTTCCCAGAAGTATTTATGACATGTACTATGATCACTGTCTGGCTGTATTTTTAGTGATCAAAGTGCCAGAAAAGTGGCAAATATATACCAGGGGGGTGCACAGTTGACTATCGCTGTGATCTGTGGGAAAGTGATGGCTGCCTTGGCCTGGGTCAACTTTATGGAATGTCAATATGGGGTGGGGGTGGGGGTGTCGCAGAGCCAGATAATGTAAGAGCTGAGCCCGGGAAATTACTGGAGCCTTAAATAGTTCCAAATGGAAAAGCTAAGATGTTATGTTGGCCAGGAAACCGAAGAAAATCCGTCTTAGGAAGTTCCCTACACTGTCAGAGTGATTGTCTTTGTAATGCTTAATAAATATACTGCATCATCAACTAAAAGACACATTTAGAAATATGTACTTTTCTTAAATTGACTGAAAAAGTAAATCAAGCAGAGTCTCCTGTGTGCTTACTTTTTTGTCCATTTTTAACTTCATGAAAAAAAAAAAAAAAAAAGGCTGAAGTGTAAAATTACAACAAAGCCACTGCTGTGAAAGAATAGAGTATTTTCACGTGGTGCAAATATAACTCTGTCATGATCATGTAATATAGGACTCATAATACAATGCCACTTATATAAGTAGTAATTTCCTGCAAGGAAGGGGAAGGGTTGAGTTTGGCAGCCACTGCATTAGTGGAGAGAGAGCCAAGTGTAGTAAATAATTTGAGCCACTTGGGGGAGTGTGCTGCTCTGAGAGATTCCAGGAAAGAATTTCATTAAGGCAGGAGAGGTAACATTTTTATGAGGTCAATAAATACTTAACTTCCTCTCATGCCAATTTATCACCCAGCTTTTGTTTAAGCAGCCGTTTTCCATGTTGATAACACATTCAGGCAACTAAAATATGCAGTGCTGAGATTAAACATAGAGTGAACAATGTGTTAAATGTATAAACCTAGAAGGATATTGCTTCACATATAATAAATATTGGACTGATCTTCCCTAAAATGACCATAATAGGTGACAGGGTAATTTATCAGGCCACAACTATCAACTAAGCATGTTTGTGCCTTTGAAATAATAGATTGCTCACAAAGCATCCCCAGCCCAAAAAAAGATAACTTGGCAAAAACAAGGTGTCTTTACCAGCAATGTGCTGCTCTCATCTGAGTTTTGTGTTACAGGAACAAGCAGTGTGTTAAAATCCAAGAAATGCCTAAGTCACCAAATCAGTGGAAAAAGCCTGCGGGCTGTTCCATTTCAACAATTTCCCTCCCATCCCTGCTGAAATTAATTTTAGCTGGTGTTGTGTTAAGATCACAAGAGCTGCTTCATGTGTAAAAAAAAAAAAAGGCAAAGAAACTATTTAAAGAGCTCGTGGACTAGCCCCAGGGGCTGTAGAAAGATCTGGATGAAAGAAAAAGACTAACTTTTACAGGCCTGTCAGGATATGAGAATAAAATAAAAACGATTCAATCAAATGTTTATTAAATATAAATACAATGATTATGCATCATCACAGCGCTGTGAAAACAATAACTGAGACACAGAAACAGATAAAGACCAGATGCCAGCAGAGGGATAAACAGACATTGTAGTGGTTCCCTCTGCTTTGGATTCATGCCTCAAAGCCCCTCTTTTGTCTCAAAGCCAAACCACTTGAGGTGACCCTCATTCATGCAGTTAAAACAGGAGGGCAGCACAGGAATGTATGAAAAACTTAAGTCCTTTGTCAAGTCTGGAAATACCAGATTTAAAATGACCTCTACTGTTCCCCCGGGGTTTGCTCTCATTAGCTGCTCCTGCAGCAGCTCGCAGTAAGCATTCAGAATAGCAGGTGTGAGCCAAGACGAGTGCTAACTGTTTAAAATAAATGTGTACCATTCTGCATAAAGACACACTTAAGTCTTTTAGTTACTCACTAAATAAACAGCATATGTTCCCTCTTGCTGCTGCACAGCTGACTGAGATCTCTGTGAAAAATGTCATTAATTTAATTTGCTACACTGAACTAGTTATTAATCTCAGTAGACTTGAATAGATTCTCATACAGTCAATTGCTTGTCACATGTCAGTGCTGTAATTTGTGATTTCTCACTGCCAACGGGGAAAGAAACCTTGGACTCTTTGATTAAATTCGATGAAAAAGAAATCATCTAATATTGTGATTTGTTAGATCGCTACAAAAAAAGCTTTTATCACTGTGAGCTCAATGAGGCATTTTGTCTTCAGGAAACTATCTAGCTTTCAGAGGTTAAAATAGCTGCCTGCTATTTTAGTGTAAAGAACATGCAGCTCTTTGGCTGCTCTCCCACTTTAGCTGATACCCAGATTCAGTAGAAGAGTCATGGGCATACAAAGAATTTGGCCATGCTTTCGATGCGGACAACATGTTGAGGCATTGTTTACATGGATAGGGAATGAAGACAGACAAAAGACAATAATGTTCTCATATTGCAACCTCTCTTTCTGTCTTTACTTTCTCTTTCTTCTACTTCATGTTTTGATGTAAAAATCAGCTTTACCTATGCATTATAATCTCCCGTTGTTTCTCTCTCTATATCCTTCTGCTCCTCTCACTTTTGGGAATAAATGTGGGAGGATATAAAGGTGATATCCCTCCCCACTGCCTCCCATTGTAATCCAATGATACCATCAGCTTTAGAACAAGAGACCGGAATAATTGAAACTGTTTGAGCTACAGTAATAGACAAGACATGCTAAAGTGTAATGCACCATATTTGATGTATCTGCAATACAGCAAGGACAAAGTAGAGAGATGCTGACGAGTGCAAGATACTGGGCATCTAGCAGAGTAAAATTAAAACGATCTCCTGTGTCTTTTTCAGTGTCAAATGTATCCCTGGTTCTATTGCAATTCTCAGTGTGAGGACCAGCTCAAGGTTTCATAATAATTAGGAACTGCAAATGTATTTTTGTGTCTGGAGAGCAGTGAACGCAGAGGAACACTGATACCACGAGGAATGAATAAAGGCTGAATCAATAAAACATCTACTCAACTAAAATTGGAACAGGCGTGCATCTGTCTTAAAAGAAAACACATATCTGCACGATCTGAACTAGAGAATATCTCACAGGCCACAGACTATATGTACAGTACATCTGGCAAACATCTAATGCTTAAGATAAAATGATTTAATCCAAAACCCCTCATCTGCACTCTCCACCATTGCCCAAAACCTCAGAGTTTTTAAATAGCAAATTATTCTAAATTGCTTCTCTGTTGCCATGGATACCCCCCTCCACAACCCCCCTCCCACCCCAATACCAACCCTGTTGTGCAATTACATTAGACTGCCAAGGCATGGTGAGGTATTAAAAATCTGTAACAGGCAGAAATGAACAGAGATAGTGAAATGTGATGTTTCTGTAACAAGAGATCACGTAGGAAACCAGGAAGATTAAATATGTAGGAGCTGTTAAAAGGCGCTGACCTGTATAATGAAAGAAACAGCATGAAGTGTAAGGCAGGGAGCGAGGGAGAGGGGTGGGGGAGAGGGGGGGCAGCACAGAGAAAATGGCACAGCACAGAAGCAAAAGGCAGTCTATTTCAAGGTTATTGATGCCATCTTTTTCATGACCTCATTTTTAATTCAGAGCGCTGGGCCCTGACAGCTAATCTCGGGAAACGGTTTAAATAAATATCATTAAAGCTTCCCTATAGCTGCAGCGCCAGACCTTGGTTTGGACATTTCTACATTGATTTCTCCCTGTGCGCTAATGAACGCCGCTCTGCGGATAAAAAAAAAAGTAACTTTGAAAATGACAATTAGCTGAGGTTATCTCCTGTTCAATTCGAGCTATGTAACTCCATTACTAGCAGTGATTACTGCCTGCTCCTGGACAGCATAAATATAGTGATTATGCCCCTGGCTCCATCTTTCACAATAACATCTCCTAGGAAACCATTTCATATGATTTTACCATTAGAGTGGTAAGGGAATAATGTGTATAATTTAGAATAAGAGCTGAATGCTGGTGGATATTCGCAGTCTTTAACCCAAATAACACAGAGGCAGCCAAGAATATCTACTTAATTTGAAACTATTATGGGCTAAAATATTGTTTCCTTTCTTCCTCCTAGCTTAACACTTTTTCTTTCCTCCTCTACTCTATTTTGGCCTGCTGAGGCAAATCACAAGTGATCCTTCTGAGAGAAGAGTAAAACCTAAGTGTTGTTCCAGTTTGTACACTGTACATTCTTCCCCATGAATTATATTTTTGTAGCACATTGACTAATGATTAAAGGGGGAAACAAAGACGCCTCTAGGGAACAAACACACACTTCAGCGAGCCCACAAACAGCCTCATTCATCATGCAGAGAGAATGGCCGTGTTTGCTGAGTTAATACAATGAAGCTAATTGCCCTCCAAGCAGCCCAAACACCAAGGCTCAGCTAAAATTATTCCCCTGAATGGAAACTTGCTCAGCTTCAGCTGATCTTTCTCTCCCCTCCTCTCTCTCTTACACACATGCCCCATCACCCCCACTCTCCCCGATACACCTTCCCTCTCTCTCTCTCCGTCAGCCTGATATTCACTGCAGTGTGTGGATATTATTGCTTTGTATTGATTCAGCATTATTTTCTCTCAGTGGCTGGAGAGAGAAAGGCCAGCGCAGCAGCAGTCACACCTCAGCGCTTCGTCCTACCCAGCCTGCCTCACTACGACCCTATTTATATCCTATAAAGTGATAAACAATATAGACTCTCACATCTGGCGTTCGAGTGATTTCAAGACGAAGACAGATTGGACTGATTTTGGAACAAGATAAAAAGCAGCCAAACAAGAATCAGACAGGTTTTGCAATAAAACCACTTTTGGCCCACAGCATCTTTGACACCAGGTGTTGAAAGCTGTATCTATTATTAGTATAAATAATGAATACCACTGTGGAGCAGCTCCACCTTCAAATCATATATACCCCCTTTTCCAGCGAAGAGGAAATGGGACTCACCTCAAATGCTCAAAGTGCCATGAGATGAACATTTAGAGGCACACTGTCAGTTTGTGTACTATATAACTCACTGAACAATACGCTCTGGCTTCACACATTTCCAAGAAAAGCAGTTCGGCCACCACCGCCTGCGCTTGCAAATTCACTTACTGCATGCAGTCCTTACACAATATGAAGCCGCCTGGCCCCCGTCATATGGTACACTACACTACTGGCATACAGCTCAGTTACTGACAGGTGAGTGTGTGCCAGAGTCGTGTTGATGCATGAAGCTACAGCAGCCTGAGGGATGTGGAGAGGGTCACTGGCCTGAAGGAATGACCCGCTTCACGAGCGTCTGGTTATCTTGTGTTGGGAAGATCGTATTTGGCATTTGTTTAACCTTGGGAAAGTGGGTGGGTGTGTGCATGTGTTGTGTTTGTGTGTGAATATGTGCAAGCAGCCCTGCATAATACCCTCACAGCTCCCTGAGGATCATATCCATATGCTTGCTTTGGTTTAGTAATAACATCTGAGTGATTATGTGGAGGTTCAAAATGCTGCAGTATCTGACTGATTAGATGAATATATTAAAGCGGCATTTCCATTTTATCTTGCAGCTCTGAATGCTTGCAACGTATACTGCGGAGGAAAATTGTTACTGTATATTTCTGTATTTTATATATATATATATATCAGTTAATAATTCAAAACTTTGCCACGATTTTGAGTGTTTTAATCCTCTTAAGCTGGCTTGTAGAGCTGCATGGGTGGGGTTTACTGTGTAATTGGTTCCATAGTGCCACACAACTGATCAATGAGTGCTAGAAAAATTACTGAATCCAGTTTCATCATGAACTGATTTAAGCTCATGAGGAATCTATTTATATATATTATTCAAGGAGATCCAGGCAATTATCTCAAATCCTCAAAACTAATTATTTTTATATACAGTATATAACTGCATTGACTACATAACATTAATATTTATCTTGTACTGAACTGATACTATGAATAAAGCATAAGCAAATCATATTTGATGCAACAGGGAGGTGGGAGGTGTACACGTGCACAACAATATGGTGACATATATAACCCCCCAAACATAATAACTCACCTCTCGTAGTGTCTCCGTGTACATGTGGCGGCACTTGTGCTGCTGGGGTTCCCGCCTAATTCATCATATACATGTTTCCACTGTCTGCGAACTGTGATCTGGAGGGATGGAAGGGAAGAAAGAGACCAAAAAAAGGAGATGGCAATGAGTTGAATTCAGAAAGATAAATTGGAAAAATGTGTGAGGAGGGGAAAAAAAGAAAACAAAAGAGAAAAGCACAAGTGGCTGACATCATTTTGAGGTCTTGGGGAGTTGCTGGCTCATGATGTTCCAGTTATTGAATCCTCAACACTCAATTCTCTAACATAATAAGTTCTGTTAACATCATGAAGTCAGTTGTTCCTGCTGTAACCTCTTATACCAAAACAGATGATGGGTTACAATACAACACAAAACTCCAGGCTGCCACAGAGCTAACAAAGCCTCGACATGAAACGTGAGATAATCAGCTGCAGATATAGAGGCTTTAAAAGGATACGAGCCCCAATTATATGAGCTGTATCCTGTTTATGGCCTGGTCGGGCTGTCTGTTTGGATGACATTATACCAGTTACCTAATGAAGAAACAAGCATGTATTTAAAACAAACTTCAACTTCAGTTTGCAAACACTCAGCCAGAAAGTGAACAAATAGCAGGTAAGGCTGACAAAGTTCTGCCTCTTTTTCTTTTACCTCTGAATCACACACACACACACACACACACACACACACACACTTTTTTAGCTGCTTTAGCCTTTGTGTGTGTGTGTGTGTGTGTGTGTGTGTGTACACATACACGCTTGTGGGCATATATGTGTGTTTTACATCAAAACCAACTTGGGAAAAAATGAGCGATTTGACCAATTTCCTTCTGACCAGTGCAGAGTGGAGGAACATGTGTTTTCCACTCCAAGGGGGTTTCGAAACAACGGCATCATTTTTGCTAAATGTGGCTCTGAGTGAGACTTTCTTCTTGAAAAAATAGTGACTAACCTCAAGGAGGGAAAACACAGAAATATATGGGGAAGAGAAAGAAGATGAGGGGGAAAAAAAAGAAAAGATAATGGGAGGAAAAGAGCAGGAGAGGGTAGACAACAGGCAGAAGGAAACAGACAGAGGGGGAGATAGAGGGAAGGAGGGTGGGAGGGACCTTGACGAAGAGAAGGAATATATTGCCACATATGTGAATACTTACCAACTCATATCCTCCGAGTTTCTGAGCAGCTTGAAACATAGTCCAAAGGTTGACTGTGGGAGACAGAAGACAAACAAGGCAGTCAGGAACTCTGGGAAAGAACCTGAGCTCAAACACATCACGTCATGTACAGTCTTGACACCAGAGGGATACATACACGGCTGGAAGAAGTGATGTTTTACTAGAGTAGGTGTAACAATAACATAATTTACATCACAAGTGAAAGCCCTGAATCCATAATTTAGTTTAGAGTAGTCATTATTGATTATTATAGCGGATAATTCTGCATGTAAGCAGTGTTTTAATCTTGTCGATCATCGATGTGGAACTAATTTTACACAATTTATATGACAGGTAGTTCAATCAATATTAAATGCATCACAGTGTATAATTTGATGACAGGTTTTGTGTTTTTAATCCTCAAAGACTTTTTTATTGGATAATCTTAATGAGAATATAACTACATATTTGGCGTGGCAGCATAAAAGCATCTTATTTTAAATGTCACACAAAGCACTGCTGCAGTTGAGTTGAAAAGATGCAAATGAATATTGAATACTTGTACAATCACCACCATGTGATATAATACAACATGTGCTTCATCCTGACAAAGAGATTTGTTAACCTTCAGCTGCAGCCCGCAGGTATGAATGAAAACCATTACAAGCATCAAACGCTTGGCAGAATGCTCATACTTCTGTTTGAACTAATGCAAATTAATTTGCATTGATTTCCCCATGCAAACACCCTGTGACAGACCATATCAAAATACAAGTCTTGTGTAACATTTTCCTAAAAATAGCTATGAAAGCATTCAGAGCAGCTTCAAATGGCTGTCTACCTTTGAAAGAAACAAATTTCATACAAACAAAGAAGCACAAGTTCATTGCAGGACTCTTAATGCCAATGACATTTGTATTTGCTTTCCGTAACATCATTGTTTAACATTTTTATATGAAGGCCTATAAATAAGAAAAGGAGGCCTCGCCTGGGAAGAAATCCATCAAAATTCAATCTGTGCGTACACAAAGCCTTGCATTTGTCAAAATGACATTTTCCTATCTCCGCTTTTGACAGCATTGATTTTTTCCTTCCCTCCTCTCTGCGACCGTTGTCAATTCACGGGTGGAATAACAAAGGGAGCTGGGTAGGTTTTTCTGTTTGAACTGAGCACTCCGGCATATTGTGCTTTCTGACTGTAGAAACAGAAAGATGGTCTATTTAACTAGCTTGTTATGCATCGACTGTAATTACCACAATAGCACACAGGACTGGGAGGGAACAGAACAGATAAAGGAAATGAGAGAACATGCCTTTTCTTAGATGTCTTGTCATTAGCAATTTCTTTTCTTAATTCCCCTCTATTTGGCAGGGGCAATTATCACTGAGATAAGGATGACAAAACAGAAACACAATGCAGCCTCACTGACACACCGATGGCATGGCAATTAGACAACAAGGCTGAAAGACGGAGACAAATTGGAACTGATGTTCACAATCACATGCTGATGCACAAGCGCTGAAGCACACATGCGGCTGTAATAACCGCTCATACACACACGCGCACACACACACACAATCCTTGCCATCAAGGGCATTTAGAATGTACAATGTACACACTACCTCCTTTAACTGCTTAACCCACTCCATCGCACATTTCTTTCAACACGTCTGCTGCACCCATACGACTTCAATGGGAGCAGCTGTAGAGCAAAGTCAATATTAATCAAGTGATAAAAAAAAAATAAAAGGACGGTTACTCGCATGAATAAACTGCTCCCACAGTTTCCCTCTCATGCTGTATTGCTCCCAAAATGTAACAGCCAACCATTTTCTGTCATTTCCTGTGATTCTGGTGCCAATATACATTTAGCCTCCACAGTATGAATGGATTTACTGGAGAAATGTAATACTTGACAACCTCATATTCCATTATTTTTCAAAGAAGTTATCCACGGCACTGCTGAATGGAGCCATTCTGCCAACATTTCAAAGACGAAAAATATATATTTTTAAGCTGTACAAGTGAAAGTCTATTGAATACTGCAGTTTTAAGAGGCATGTGATGATTACAGACTCGGAGTTAAGAGGCCACTTGGTCTCAGATCAGCACCTCTGCACCTCTAAGATGTTTAATGCATACAATCCCTGGTGAGAAATATAAATTCAACACGAGCACGGAGCTAGGCAAACAAGAAGACACGGGCAACAAACATAATCATTTTAACTGGGCTTAAAAATACATTACGAGTCATCAGAGTAAAAGGTTAATTGACTGGATTTTAGTGATTTGTCCGTCTCTGCTGGCCTGTAATGATCCACAATTCCCACATAAAAAAGGATGTCTTGATTAGGGCTTCACAGTTAGGAGATGAGGTGGAATATGCATAAATCACCCATGTTAGCATTCAGATTTGGTTTTTTTGGAAGTGAATCAAATGGATATTTAAGCCAACAAAGCATGGTAAGTCTGGTAAATCATTCAACCATCTGTTGCTTTGTTAAGCTCCAGAGAACTTCATAAAAATACTATTACTTAAACATAACTAAAATAACATAATTTCGATTTCCATTACAGGAAAGTGTGTTCTTTGATCTTTCAACGCATTTGTAGCAAGTTTAAAGAGAGGAATATGAAAACAGAGTCCTGATTACATCTAAGGGTTTGTTGTATTAATTATGATGTTTTTTTGGTATTTTTCTCCCCCCCCTTCTCCTTTACATGTGCTGATGTGTGCTCGCTGCCAAGGACGAAGTTTAAACAGCATGATTTCACCATTTAATGAGGGCCTTGCCTATGATGTGTCTGGTTTTGAGATTCAAAGCATGTACTGTATGTAAAACAGTTGGCACGTGGACCTCGACTTTAGTCAGAGCTCAAACAGAGAAATGCCAACTAAAAATAAAGCATGATGGGTATGTAATTCTCCCCTCGTCTTCTGCATTCTCTCTCTTTACCTCGTCGTATCCCCCTCCTCTACTTTCGCTAAACCACAATGACCTATTTAAGCAACAACATGTCAGCAATCACGATGACAGGATTGTCAAAATACTGCGGTGAGGTTACCAGAGTCAAGGCGACCACAGCTTACCTTCATGTAATAGTTTATAGTAATGAGTTTTACTGTCCTATAAACTGTCACAGTTATAAACAGTAGACATATCCCTTCTCCTTCCCGTCTCCTTAATTTGCTGGTGCTGTCGTGCTACATTTTGATGTGAATGACTAAATCTTTCCTGGCTCATTTGAAATGAGCTGAGCTGAACACAAAATGTGATTTCCTTCTTTGAATAAAGACTGAGAAAGAAGTAAATTTGAAAACCACAGTTTGAGCCGAGAGACCACGTTCTCCTGAGTTTTGCCTTGAGATCAAACGACTAAAACAAACTCACTTTTTCAGTTTGAAGAGACCAGGACGTGCCCTTTGTGATGTTTTGTGTGCATGTTTCGGGCCTTGTGTCCTGTGCACACTGAGTGCAAGCTAAGCACCTGACCTATATCAGAAATCTTTTATCTTCAACAGACGTGTTTTCCATACATGTGATGTTCTTTTAGCACAGTTAGAGGACGTTCTTGGCCTTCATAAGAAACCCCTCTGACAAGAATGAGAAGATATTCTCCTCGATATAAAAGCAAGTCACAATGTGCTCTGACAGGGAGCCTCCAGAGTTTTTCACAAAATGCTACATGTGATTTCTCTCAACGTAGACAATTATTCCTCTGGTTTATCATTGCTACAGATCGGTTGTGTTTTTTACCAAGTATGTAATTTCATGGTTGTGGGCACTATGTCTGCACAGCTGCTGTTCTTCCTCTTTAAATGTTAAGGATAAGAAATGTCCTTGACTTGATTTTAAAAAGTTAACTGTTAGTCCTGTGATCACAGTGAGGGGGCACTATAGATAGTATGTGGTTACAGATGCTGATTAAAATCCACACAGGGTTTTTCCCTGTTGACACTTGAGCATGTGCAGTTTCATTCTGATCTAAAAACACTTATTTGAGACTTCTTGGCACCTCTGCTCTTTCTTCGGTATATTTTATGGTTCAACTAATGTGTTTTTCTCTTTGAATGGGAAGCAGAGGGTTTCTTTTTTGTTTTATTGTAGATTTATGCTTGTTCCTAAAGGTGCCTCTTACTGTTTTTAATCTCCCACCAGCCTCCTCACCTTCCCCACTGGTGATATTATGACCTAAATCTACAGAGCAGCCCGGGGAAAAGGCATCCGCACAAACTTTACTGTTAAACTATTGAGTCTAAACTAGCGTACTCCATTGTTTAAATATTTCCAGCGAGGGAAAAGAATAAGTTGCCCTACTCACTCTGTTTGAAGCCGAGGAAGGGGATCCTCTCTATGGGCGTGTCTCGTTCTTTCATGTACTTGTAGAGCTCTACTAAGAAAGCCTGCTCCTCTGCTCTGCTCTCCTCTGATGATTCTTCCTCTTTCCTCTCCTCCTTCTCGTTCCTCTCCTCCTTTTCCTTTTCCTTATCCTTGATTCTCTCCTTGTCCTCAGCCAGGCATTTCTTGCTGAGGCTGTTGGCCTTGTGTTTGGCTGTTGGGGTTATTTTTCCGTTGGGTACCACTTTACAGCTGGGTTTGACCTGCGAGGAAATAGTGTGAACAGTCAGTAGATGCAATTTCAGATGAAAATTCAGTCCCCAGCAGAGTGTTATTCAGATGATACCAGATGATTTGGATAAATATGTTCAGATTCATGGACAAACAAATATTGTCCAGGTCACGGAGGCAGCCTCTCATTGATTATCAATGGGACAGGTCTTGTTGTCATCGCAGATTAGGCTCGACTGCAGCTTCAAGAGAGAATTTGTAATATTGATTTAACTATCCAAGGTCATAAGAATAACAGCTGTGGATATGGTTTTTAGGGTGGATATTCCCTTCACTTTCAATATTAGTGTACAACCAATGTCAAGGTGGATAAAAGAAAAAATATGATTTTAACTCATTCACTGCCAGGCGTTTTCAGAACAGAAACCCCCATACTGCCAGGCATTTTAGAGCATTTTGACAGATTTTCAAGACTCACAGAATATCCAGTTTTAGGACTACATAAACATGGCACCCATCAAAATAAAGTGTAAAGTCTCTTCTTTCATGTGGAAAAAAAAATTAGTTTCCAGATTTTTGGGTTCTCAAGTTATTGACCTTAGAACACAGGGTGGTTTTTCACCCAAAATGCCTGAACACTAAAAAAACCCTCAAAAGTTGCGCCAGGTCGTTTCCTAGCAACCCCCCATTAACAGCCAATTGACGCCAAAATATGTCATTGTCAGACAATGTTTGGCTTTGAAATGACGCCAAAACACGTCAATGGCAGTGAATGAGTTAAGCATCAATCTCTCAAAATGCTGAAATGTGGAAGATAATGCAATATCTTTCACTTCTTCCAAAAACCTTTCAAATTTTATCTACCAAGTCACATTATCTTAGCAAAAGGTAATTACAAATGCCCTGTGAAGGAGTTAAACAGTTTCAATACACAGTGAGAACATGTTGTACCCATTCAAATAACTAATTCACTTGTGGTTGAGGGAAATTAAATGATACAAAGAAAATGCCAAAAAAAAAAACCAAACAAATTATCTAGGTTAACCAAGTGTAAAATAAATATTAGATCTTTTACTGCTACGAATATTTGCTATGAAAACTAAGTAAGAAAAGCAGCTTCTGCCCTTTGAAAAGAAAACCACTCAATCACAGGCTTTTGAAATAATCAGAGTAATTATAAAAGGAAGTCTAATTACAAAAGTGGTCGTTTTATGTTACACACCTTAGTCATATAAAATCAAACTGTGCAACTATATGCCTCTGTCACCGTAACACATTTTAGAGTACAGTATGTATAGTAACACTGCACTGCTGCTGTTCTGTCACTCACTGTGACTTAAAAAAATATTCTTTTGTCTAGTTTCTGAAGACACAAACTTAAGTGGGGGATATAGTTGATTGACACACACACACACACATACACACACGCTCAGGTTGTCACATGTCATTATTGCAAAACTTCAGCAGAAAAGATACACATTTACTTACAGTATTACAAGGAATTGTCCTGTATTTACATTGTTTCTCGGTTAAACAGTAACAGAGGACGTACCTTGGTAGGTGTTTTGCTGTCTGGGCTGTACGGGTCCAGTGATGCCAGGGCTGTTGAACCCTGGCATGACCCAGATGACCCTTGACCTTGACCCTGAGCCTGACCCAGGCCATCCCTCCTCTGGGACATTGACAGCTTCTTCTTTCGAGGTCGGCCCTTCAGGTTAGGTGCTGAGGGAAAAAGGAAAATAAGAAAACATTAGTGCACTGATAATGACAGTATACATTTAGCTATAGTGAGATGATGGATGCTGTGATTAAATCAGTACATACAGCATTTTCCTCCTCAGTTTATAAGCCATTTAATGCTTTCAATTGAATGTTTACACAATCTCTGTTGCTATTTTTTCTGCTACTAATATAGGAGATATGATAATGTATTGAGCAAGAAATGTGGATTTCATGGACTCAACACGGAGGAGGATACAGGCTATGACGGGAACATTCACAATCAAGGGAAAGGAATTTCACAAGCCTGCTAGCCTGTAGCTAATTATTTTTAAACTGGATTAGTGCAACATTGTGCTAAATGGGGTAGCTGACTGCCAAATTGCTCCAATGTGCTAGTAAACACAGTCTTCAAGTTCCCTCTCAGCCTTAAAAGTACATTTAAATTCAGACAGATGTATTTTTAAGATTCAAGATGAGGGCGTCATAAACAGCGGTGCAGTTAGTATGATGCTGTTAATCACAGCCGCTGGTTAACCCACAAAAAGGAAGAAAATCAGCACAAACAGCCTCTGCTAAGGAAAATATCTGAGACAGATGCTGAAATAGCTCAGATATGTTTCTCCCCTCAACATATATAACATTATGGTAAGATTTGTTTCGTTTGCCACAGAGGGAATGTCATGGCTGTCATCTCATCAACCTGTATGTGCAGTGTAAATACATTCTGTCCATGACACTATAAGATGTACAGTACATGATACAGATCGCCATCACTCCTTTTCTGGTCCCCCTATAGTAAACCCGCTCATGTCTTAAAGCTGAACGCTGTTAATTAAAAACACATGAACCTGCCTGATAGGGGCTCTTTGTTTGAAAAGCTGGCAGATATAATTGCTCAGTTCACATTACACACACAATAAAGTATTTAAGCCCTCCAAGTCCTTTGTACACCCACGTTTATGTCAACCCGTGACTGTAATGTTACTTCTTGGCAGAATGCCTTGCCTCCACGCAGCAACACAAACAGAGATAAGCTCAACAGAGAGACGGAGAGAGAGAAAACGACAGAGAAACTTCAAATAATCTGAGTTCAGTCACGTATTTCACAGCATCAACATTCTTTCTTTCCATCTGCAATGACAATTAAATCACATCCAAGGTTGTTCTCTGCCAAAAGGACTCTGTGATTATTTTTGTCGGATCAAATTCCCATCAAGAAAATGCTACAATAACACAGGAGAATGAATAAAACTAAGAGGCAGTCATTAATAAGGGTAAAACGATTACGACTCAGCAACCTATCACTTCAAGTTGTTATTTTCACAACGGTTTCGCCACGGAGGAACAGCTCAGGGAAAATTCCAAGGACATTTGTTGTGCATTTGTCATCCATTTGGCATTAAAAAAACAAGTTTTCAACACTGTAATCTTTACTTAGAAAGCTCTGGGTGTGTATCTTCTTGCAGTGTTTTTACATTCATCTCTTTCTTCTGCCTCTGTAAATCTAGCTTTTTCTAATTAACTCAAAGAACTTACATAAACCCTGTAATTTATTTATGCACTTGTGTTTATTTTGTAGGATATATAAGCATACAGAGTATGCACCGAATAGACTAATACCGCATACCACAGCATTTAGAGCCAAGGGTAATTTGAAACAACTCCAGATAGGTTCCCATAAAAACACAAATACAGGATTACGTAAACATTCAATCAATACAAAGCCAGAAATTGCATAAAAGCCACCTGATCACCTTTAACTGCATGTCTGACATAAGCCGTACAACACAAAACAAGACATATGTATTTAATAAGGTGTTGCACAACAAGAAGATTATGAGGGGAATACTCAGACCTGTGTGTTTGTCATGTATTAGATTTATTTCACTAACATGTGACATCTCTTAAAAACAAACTCTGCGTAGGTCTATGTGAGGTCACACCCTGAGTGCGGTTCTGTTTTTAGTCCAATCACTAACCCCCCTGACACCCTACACTCAGTTACATAACCTGCCTGCCTGTTTACATATTTCATCAGGTCAAATATTGCTGCGTAAGAAAATGCTGCAATTAAAGCAAAAACACTGCTGCATAATAAATGGTGAAGTGTCGGCAAATGAGTTTAGATTCACTGACGTACTGATAAAGGACTTCGATTTACAAAAGGGTCAAATGGTGCATTATGTATTCCTGCGTCCAGACACACAAGGTCAAGTCGAGGATTTTGTTGCAGGTTATCTTTCTGCTGCTGAAGTTGTGCAGAACTGCTGATCTGCTCTCCTTGTGGCAGAGTTACATAAGGGGGGGGGGGGTCATCATCTTTAGAATAACACAAAGGAAATCAAACACAGACAGGCTGTGCACAGATTGATTTTCTACAATGGAAACACAGACATTTATAGTCTGTAGAAAAACATCACAGGATAATGATTTTACAGCACCCTGGGAGATGTAATATTTTTAACTTCCTGTGGGCATTAAGTGTTTTTGTCAATGTACTAGAAAAGAAAGAGACCATTTAAGTATACATGATACTTCCCTCTGCGTGCCAAAATTGGTGCTACAGTCATGCACTAAAAATGGCTTTCTGACCAAGCTACACAGTTCCTTTTTACTTCACATTGTGTTACTCATTTTTCACTCTGTAGCTTTGGGCTTATCTGGGTCGCTGACTTGACTTCGAGACATGTCTTGAAGTGACCAGAGGACTCTTTGCCTGGTCCTTCACAAGCCCCAGAAGGCATATTTAACACATGCAGACGTATGCCGGCAAACACTGGAAGCAAATAAACTCCCTACTTCACTCAGACACATACTGTTATTGTAATGCGGAACAGTAAAGAACTGTATTTTGAACTATGGCTCCTTGGAAAAAGGTGAGATCATGCTCTCTTGCTCACACATGCACACAGTTTTACAGGTAAGGGGTATTCCCTGAGGTGTGAATCCATCACGTCTTGTCACAGAGCACAACCCCCGAGCCACGGAAGTCAAAACGACTCAAGCAGCGATGTGCACAGCCTGACAACTTGATCTCCGGGTGCAGACGAATGCTCTCAGCTCTTAACGGCTTTACGAAAGAGCTTTGTCTAATAATTTTTTCCCCCTCAGATTCAATTAAATACAGCTCTAATACCTCTGTTTCATTGCCATTTGCTTGATGTCAGTAATAATGAAAAACTCATTAGAGATGACTCAGGATGGGTTCTGACGGTTCTATGCATCAACAGAGAAGAGCCACAGGGAACCACAACAAAATGGACTGATTGATTGAGAGGCTGCTGGGAATGAAGAGACACATCAAGACGATTGGAGAATTCAACTGATGGATGCTTCACTTGATAACACTCAGAGATCGACTGAAAAAAAAAAAACAAACCCAATATCTACATGTGTTCAGTTAATGACTTGAAATATGCTTCACTTTTAAGTATCTGGACAAATGATCACTTTGATGCTGCTTAATGTTTCGTGATTAGAAAACTAACATTATAAGAATTGAGCGTTTTTGTCATCTCAAAGTTATAATCAATATAAAAGATAAGATAATATCATAATAAGTAATGACAGTAATCTATCAAAACAGTAAAGAAATAATTGAGGATAAGTAAATAAGTAAATAAGAACAATGGAAGGCAGGGGGGGTGCAGAGACTTACATGAGGACAAATAATTTGCAGTCTATTATTGAATCAAAGAAATATGCTTCAATAGAAAAAATAAAATTGAGTAGTCCATTTCCAGGAAAGATCCTTTGTACCAGAAATCAGTCTTTTGGACATTCTCATCAGTATGAGGCCCACATTTTATAGAATAAATGAGATTTGCTTTTGATAATACTTGTAACAGACTGTTGCCACTGAATTAAAGGGGCTGCGGTATCTGAGATCCAAGAGCATTTTTGAGCACAATGTAAAAGAACATGAAGGACACATATCTAAAAAGGTTTTTTAATGTAAATCTAACACATAAATTTTATTCCTCAAGTAAAACATTTGATGATATTCTCCTTAATTATCTCGCACCAGAATTTCATCACATGCAAGCAACTTCCTTTTTATTCATATAAACTCTCATATGAATATAATTCATGGGAATAGCAAAGATGTAATAAGAATCAGAATTCTTTATTATGATTATAATGGATTAGATTTCTATAGCACTTTTCAAGGCTTTCCAAAGCGCTTTACATTATTGATCCATTATTCGTCACTCTCATATGCACACTCTGGTGGTAAACTACCTGGGGCAGACTGATGGAAGCATGGCTGCCAATACTGCCCATCCGACCACCACTGAACATTCATACAAATACGTACATGGGTGAAGTGTCTTACCCACAGACACAATGGCACATGACTAGGATACAGCAGGATTTGCACTGCCAACCCTTTATTTATTGGATGACACAGTCTACCGAGGCCACCACTGTGCTACAGTTGCTCCATTGAGGTGTAGGAAAAAGGTAAATGTTCTACTCAGTCAAGGTTCATCCACAAATGTGGTTTCATGTCTTATTTTATTCAGACAGTGGAAACATGGACAAAACATGCTTCTTTGTCATCTCCCTCTGTCTTATTAAATGGGTTATAGGCTGTATTTCTACTTTCAAAGTTGGCTAAAATCACCATTAGAGTGTTTAGAATACAGAGCTCTGACATTTTGGGTTTAAATTGTAGAGAAATGCACTCAATCTGTGACAAAGCGACCACTACATTGAGTCACTCTGCTGGTCTCCAATGTCAGAAAGTGACAGAATGGGATGAGAACCACTTTTAAAGTCAAAGAAAGTGATAAAGTAATAAATGTTATTTTCACCATTGGACACAGGTCTGGAGTTTGATGCTGAAATGGCAGCCTTTCCTCTACATGAGTGACTTTGATTTTGAAGAAGGTATAAAGTTATTACCTCCGCCAAGGAGGTTACGTTTTTGCCAGGGTTTGTTTGTTTGTTTGTTTGTTAGCAGCATAACTCAAAAAGTTATAGGTGGATTGAAATTTTCAGGATATGTCTGCTCTGGATCAAGAGATGATTAAATTTTGGTGGTGATCCAGATCACCGTCTGGATCCAGGACTTTTTTTCCCCAAGGATTCTTTATCATTGCGAGATAGGGCATGGCGACACAGAGTTGCATATGAGGTCATTCAGTGCCATCTAGTGGAGGAAAGTACAAACACTACCTTAAAAAAAATGCAAACACTACCTTGGCGGAGGTCTGTGCTCTCCAAGTGCTTTTCTAGTTATGAGATGTTATCTTTAAGGTAAGTTCTTTGCTAAGCAGCTAAATTCTGACAGTTCTGACCTTGTCTGGATGATTCCAAACAGATCTTTAGTGCAGCTATTAATGACATAAACATGTAGAAAACAGAAGTAATTTGTGGTTTTACTGTACATGTATTTTGGTCTAAAAAAAGAGGTAAGCTAACAGAGCTATCAAGTAAACCCGTGTTTCTCAACCATCTTTGAACAAAGGCCCACTGACGCCATCATGGGCCCCTTGCCACCCCTCCCCCCATCCCTGAAAGAAATTTGGTATTTTTCATTATTCTAAAAGTAACGTAGCAAACTTGTATGTGAAGGACATGGTGGGCTATGTAGCTCTGTAGATAAAACACCCCTCACCTCATCATTTCCCACCTGCCGCCCCAAAAAACAAGTGGAGTATGTGCCTCTGTTAAACTTCTGAGCTTACACAGTACTTTTACATGGGGGTAGCGCCCTCACTGAGAAACTGTAACAGTTCACCTGCTAACATTTCCACATGGGTTGAATGGGCTGCACCTCCAGTGAATTTTTACCCCCCGCTAACCCCGCTAACCCCCCAACCTCCACAGGACAGTGTCTGCTGCCTCCAGTTGAGATCCACTGATGTAAACTATCAGCTGACACAGAACAGGATGATTATAAGACAGTGTTTTATTTGGAGTGACTGTCCAAAAAACGTGCTATTAGTTTTGGTCTGAGGAAGAAAACTCGCTGTGTGTTCTCATACACAACTTCCCCCTGCTGTTGATCATTTAGAATATAAATACTACATATAATCCATTTATGACAAGACACTTCAATAATCATATCACTGTGTTGAAATTGATACTTTCAGTCATTGTTCACCACATATTAAAGTTTTTTCTAACCATAATTAGTCAGAAAATTTAAAAAAAAAAAAAAAAAGGTCCGTGTGGGTGTGCAGTGACTTCAATCTGTCGACAGCAGAGTCCAGGGACGCTTATTTAAAAAATCCTCATCGAGGTCTTTTTATAGAAATGTACAACAAAGCTGTTATGAGTGCATATTATTCATGTGATAGGCATTCATAAACTAAAATAAATCACTGTTGAAGCAGTTGAGAAATTTCGCAGCTTGAATAATGACCAACGAAATTCTGGCTCAGAGTCATGTCAATAAATCCACAGAGCTGAATGAGTTACATTTTGTCAACTCCGAACAAATTAATTTCTGCTTCTTTACAGATGCACGGACAGTTCTGACTAATCAGACATGAAATATAAACATCTAAGGGTTTTTATCCCCCAGATAAACTGACTGAGCTGAGGAAGAGGCTGCCCTTTTTGAGATCCTTCCATCTGATGAAACCTCACTCCCACTCATGTCTGTACTTTACCTCTTAATCCTACAGTTTGACTTAAACTTTGTCTCTCCATGATGAGGTCCAAGTTCCAACAAAGAGATGGAAGAGGAGGAGGAGGAGGAGGAGTCAAGCTTGACGAGAACAACCAGTGATAAATGAAAAACATGTTTTGACATATCTTGTCCCTTCGCCTGGTTGCAAATTCACTAAAGACCTGACACCCACTCAGCAATTATCAGCATAGTGTACTTCCAAAGGTAACATTCATGCTGGAAAACATGGCCTTCTTGTACAGAACAGTCCGTTCCTCAGGCCTTTAGAATTAAGAATAAAACATTTCTATGACTCTTTATTTAATCAAATCCTGCATCATTTACATTTATTGAATTAAACACAGGAGCCAATAGAAAAAGCATGAAGTTAAGGAGCACATTAACAGAATTAAATCGCCGCTCTATTATAATTGATGCAATGTCCACCGAGAGTATTTTTTTTTCCTCAAAAAAAAAAAAAAAGCGATGTACAGTCAGATGTTAAACAACCTGCAAGTGCAAGCCACAATGACCACAGCTTTAGGACAGATATTTATCTGCACAGGTGAGACGGAATTGTCCCCTGGGATGGATTTGTAAATGAAACTGTACCTGTGAGTACGCCCACAAACAAACAAAGAAGGCCGTGAAGCTCATGCATACAGGGTTACAACGGTGCAAAAGGAAATTTACAGCCAGCTGTAAAAAAAAAAAAATTCTAAATACACAGAGCAGACACACTGATAGTTCCAGTATGTAAAAGAAAATAATGAAGCAGTGATACTGTGAAAAGAAAAATTAACTAAACGGGAAAGAGAATAAAATACAATGGAGTGTACAGTAAAAAGGTGAACAAAAGTAAATAAAACTTTACAGATAATGAATAAATCATGACATATGAGGACACAAAACACTGTCTGATACAACTCTTGAGATGCAGACTTTAATCTGTAAAGCAGTGGAGCATTAAATGTGTGATCAGTGAAGTGATATTACACTTCGGTGGAACATTTTAACTCCACTGGAGGCACAGGGATGTGACAAGGGAGGCTCTAAAGCAGCAAGGCAACAGCACCAGAGAGAATATAAAAAAGGCAGTGATGACTGATATCTCAGCCAGCAGTGACAGGCGACGGCGTGTCTTCACTATACATCAAAGAGCTCAGAGGTTGGAGAGATTTCAAGTATTTTTGCTCGAGGACAGCATGTTTCTGACCACTTTCACAACGCGACAGAAAATAAAGTTGAAGCGAGGTCCATTGTTTTTGTTGTTGGAATTGCAGTAATGCCAAGAGGTGGTGTAATATGTTAACAAATGTGTGTCCACTGATGACAGCTTACAAGACAGAAACAAAGAAAGCAAGCTCCTTTTTTTTTTTTTTTTAATAATGCCTTAAGGCAAGTAGTTCTCAGCTGGGCTCACCTTGGGACCCACATTTTCCCTTGGTCAAGCAAATTTATGTTTCAAAAATAGACTGGTAAGCACATTTTCTATGTCACAATAACCTTTTCCCCCAAAAATACACACATATTTATATCTCTGCACACAGAATAGCAACAAACTGAGTGAATAACACAACTGTGCACTGTTGGTTCTTCACTGTATGATTGAAGTGAACATCAAAAGTCCATAAATATGTTTACAGTAAAAACAAAATGGACTGTTTTTACTTTATACACATTTAGGGAAGTTATTTAAATTTCAAATCCTGTCATTTTGAGTATGATCCACTTTCCCAACCTATAATCACTGGCGTTACCATGACAGCGACCGGCCTACTGCATTTATTCTGTGCATGCCTATCAAAAAAACCTAAAAAAAACAGTATCAGTATTTACTTGTGTATTTTTAACTACATAATGTGCAACCTTTTCAGAACAAGCCCATGACCCACTTTTGAGTCACAATGCACCGGCTGATGCGTAGTTAGTATTTCAATAGATACATCATCATTTTTAACCATTAACACCTTTAAAAAATCAAGATTTACCCGTCATTATTTTACATATGCAAGTGCTCTGTATTTAACGCTCCCTTCTCTCCATCATTTTGTTGCTGACTGTAGCTACCGTTGCATTTCATGTATTAATATCAGCCATTTCTGACTTGCTCATAATTCTCACTTTGTCACATCTGACAGCAGAGTTATTCCTCTGTTCCTGTGCTCCAGGCACGTTTCTGCACCGAGCCATTTGAGACACAGTGACAGCACAAAAAAAATTTAATGAACAGTAATACTTCAAGCATCTCTATAACCACTATCTTCAAAAATTACACAATGCTCCCACAGAGTGAGACAGAGTGCGTGGGTGGACAGAGTACACTGTTTTTATTAATCATCAAACCCTCTGTAGGTTGGTACATGATACAGGTGTTAATTAATTTCTCATAATTATACAGAGGGAGATTATCATTGATAAATTGCAAAACATTTCGAAACAGAATGCAAGAGTACAACATGATATATTACGTCAATGCTGCATCCTTGGGGGATTTTATATCAATAATACCGAGATATTTTCATCACTGGTGTTATTTTCTTGCCTGTTGTCGCCTGTGAATGCAACAGCAACTCGCAGATATTTTTATACCGCCGTGGCTGAGAGCTACTCTGAATTTAATGAGGAATGCATTTGGCTCGTTCTTAGGCATGACAATGGATACTAGTTACTGTTATTACACAAACACATCCAGGTTTTGCCAGGCCTTCAACAACAACAACAACAACAACTCAACCTTCTAATGTAACATGCGAGGAGAAAGAGGGAGGGAGACGAGTGAGAAAGCGAGACAGATGGAGATAAAAAAGCAGTAAACAGAACATCACTGAACAGCAAGAGCAATAATTTAGATTTTCCACTGGTGTTCAGACTGAATGAACAGTACTGTGTTTGGACAGAGACCCTGCATCAGGAACTCTTGTCCTGACTACTGACATACTGAAAATCCCTGTGGTACATAGCTATTAGAGTAAAAGGCAAGGATTAGTCCGGCCTGTTGCTAAACAAACTATCAACAGCCCCCTGAGGTGCAGCCCACTCATCCACAGGTCTGCTCCTATAAACAGGCCTTCCTCACCAGCACAGGCTCTTCTCTCAAGCATTAGTCTGACATTTTGGGAAGTATCCGTCTTCATTTTTCGGAGTTCGATAAGACGATTGATAGCACCCTCTTAGACCAAGCACTGCTATTTTTTCTTGAAGTCTCTGCCAGTTGCCTAGTGATCAGCCTCTTCTAAATCCACACGTTTTCACAGATTCATTTTGGTACAGGTTAACAAAATTATATCAAACATTCAAAAGTGAGTGAGTCTGTTTGTCTGGTCACAACTTCCATCTGTTCATGCTAAGGTAAGCTAATATGGCTCCTCGGTGCGACCATATTGAGAACAGTTATAAAAGTGGTATTGATTTTTCTCCCCAACTCTTGCCAAAAGAAGCATACTTCTGAAAATCTGAAACTATTCCCTCAATCAAAATCCCTTCGCCCTAATCGATATGGATGTTTTTCTATATAAATGTCTATGCAGAGTCATGTGAGATTTTCTGTCCAGGGACAATTCTCACCAGATCTCCTCTCGCTGGTGCAGCGACTCTGACATTCCGTTCCACTCTATTTCCTAAACCCATCATTTCCTATACAAATACTGTATTATATCGGCTACAGTCTGTTTTTATTTCCCTCAAAGATGATTCCCCTTAGCTGGCTGACTGACAGCTGTGTGCGCATGCATCATTATCTCGTTCACAGAGCCTGTCTGTTGCCGTAGCCTGTGGCAGACCTCAATCAAACAGTATTAGAAATGACTTCGGCTTCCACTGAGCGCCGCACTTTTGCCTGCTGCAGGTGCGCTGCATATTATGAAGAATCAGCGAGATAGAGGTAAAATATGTGTCCAGCACACGTGGAACTGCAGACGGGGAAAATGAAATACATGTGGCTAATCATTTCATTAGACTTTACAGCTGGTAAGCGCAGACACAATAGTAGGCTGAGATCCTTCAAGCTGAGGAGAGGTTTGGATGAAGTCTACCTAGATACAGGGCTTTCCCAATTTTCAACTGGATTGGCAATTATTTTATTGATGTTATTTCTGTTTCTGTTGCCATTACAGTGTAGAACTACCAATACTTTCATCATCTACATATAGTTCTTTTAATGACGATGAAAAGTTATTTATTGACTATGAATATAAATAAAATACAGAAATAAAAACTAATTTACTGCTTAGCTTGCAAAGGTATGACAGTGCAATGCAAATTTCTGATAAATAAGAAAAATGACTGACAATGGCATCAGTTAACTGAGTCAAGATTAAGTGAATGGAAGAGGACGACATTTAAAAAGAGCTGGAAATAGGGAATGTTACGTTATCTTGTATTTTCGTTTATTTGACACAGCTTTTTTTTTTTTTTTACAAAGTTCAATAGAAATGATCATCACAGCAAAGCATGGTATTAAGCCAACTCTAATATCTGCAGTAATGTGAATATCAATTGAAAAAAATAATAACATATGTAGTTGATATGTAAAAATATGCAGATATTCTTGCAATTTCTGAGGGGAGACTCTTATGTGCATGCTTGAATAATTAATTAAATCCACATCTCATCTTCTTCATGTACAGCTCCTCACCAGTTGTGCTGTTTTTACAGTGCATGTAGTTCGCTTCTCTCTAAACGTGACTTTGTTTTAAAATGGTGTTCAGGTCTGAAGTCTTTAGTCTGGGCTTTTCAGCACACAGTCAGGTAATAAGATCCACAATAGAGGGTTTATGCTAATGCCTTGGTAGATAGTGCGCAGTAGATAAATCATGTTTATAGATTGATGTCCTCCTCTATGGCCTCTGTGAATATAACAAGATTGCTTCCAATTGCATCTAAATATGAGCTTTATGCATGCAAACACACTGCATAATAAAATATTGCGTGCATAGATGTGGAAGGAAGAGTCTCGCTTACTGAGTTAAACTACAGCCCAACGCCGTAGCTATTATCAGGTGTTTATATTCCAATGCGTGACTATATTGTAAAAAAAAAAAAAGCCAGTTCTTTGTGTTAATCCTAACAATTTGTCAAATTTAAATCCAGCAGTACAGGGAGAAACACATCAATTCAAAGTGGAATCAATTCTATCCCCCTCCCTCCTCCGCCTCTCTTTGACTTTTTCCCCCACTCTCCTGCTTCTCCTATCTATTTCTTTTTCTTTTCTATAATAACTATGTGAACGGCAGCAAATGTAATTACAAAGGGGTGGGGTGAGGTAGTGTTGGTGGTGGGGGGAATGATTGCTATGCATGCACAACAAAACGCAACATTAAAAAGCTATTATCAGAAAAGGGAACATTTTGGCAGATATATGGCGGAGGGCAGCTCCTGCCATATGTTTGTGGAGACGGGGACAACAAGTCAGGTAGTAATTATCAATCATCATCAGGAAAACCTGTCAAAACGCTAGGCTAGGCACGCTCTGACTGGTGTTGCCATGGAGACAAGCCCACATCCCGGCAAGTATGTGTTTACCAAGACATTAAAAATATACTCCCATATTTTTATCTCGCACTTATAAAATCATGTAAATCGTCCTTTTAGGTTCTTCAAGTGAGTGCTGTTCAGATGTGTGTGTGAGTGTGGATTTTGTGCCAAGCCTTACTAGGAAAAGAGATTTTACAGGGATAGAGTTGGGGATAATTTAGGTTGAGGTTATGGTTTTGGTTTTACACCGATTTCCTTGCCTTCAGGATCAGGCACGTCGTTGTTCGGGGTTACAATTAGCAGATGGATAAGTAAATGGAATATTTTCACTGTAGTGACATTAAGATCTGTGTGTGTATGTGCATATGCATTATATAAGTGCCAGTAATGAGTAATTTCTGTGACCACACTGCTGCTGTACACAGACTCTCCATTCAGACTGTCACTGTTAATATTCCTCATCTGGAGAAAGAGGACATTCTCCCAAACCATCATGACTTTGTCAGTTTCAATTTTACATATTCCTATTGCTCTTTTGCATAGCCTCCTTCAGTTCCCCTTTTACATACACCAGATGCTTTCGAATCAATTTTCACTCCTTGCCAAACAGGCTATTCAAAGTACTACTGAGTCCAGAACAGTGCACAGTAACTGCTACTTTTCACCGAATCATACACAAGGAATGTGTCTGGAACACTTCCAAGTGCTTGTAATGACAATGGCGCTTTCAGATGACAATCAATTTCCATGTGACCGCAATCTATTATCCTTCCAGGAATCAGGATTATTTTTTACTCAGAAACAAGCTCTAAAAATTAAACACATAAGCATGTGAACATGAAAGCACTTTAGGGGAGACTGTTGCAAGTGTGGTATGAATTTTCTTGCTTTATTATGGCTGTTGTCTGAAAAAAAGGGTAGTGTTCTTAATTCATTATTTGTGCGCCGTTGTGCTTGCTCCCCCTGGGGAGAGGCAACATTACTCTTTCATCAGATCAAATGAAGCGAAGCCGTGCCGTTCCAGGAAGAGCCAATTAAACTGTTCAAAGAAGTTTATTATTGCGACGTATTATGAAATCATTCTCATCAGGATTCATTGGGGTGTGTGCTTCGACAGGGTGTGAATGTGTGTACTTTAACACTGCACAAACTCATAAAAAGAGCTGTAGACTCAAGCTTTCCATTTGCAAAGTAAATAGGAAATTATGGTACGCGCTCACAATGTTACATGTTTTACAAGTGAAATTTCACAAACGTAATTTGCAGACAAAATGAGCTTAAAATTATGCTTATAAAATGCCTTTTTTTCCCCTCCTTCCTCCGTCGTCTATTTCTATGTCTGTCCACCTCATGTGATTGCCTCATGACGACTGCACTTTAAGCACTTATTAACACACATCACATTTGAGACATGACTGACTTTAATCTTAACCCACTTTCGCTGACTGACATACACACTGAGCTGTGCGGTGACCTCCGACCCCGAGAGAAGTTAATAATATCACCTCATCTTATGTAGCTCATGACACAACAACTGAAAAACTTTAACTCACTGGCTACGTCCCAGCATAGCACAATATCTTTCTGTGCGCATTTCATCTGTTATTACTCACAGCCCTGCTCTGCCGTCAAAGACTAAAATAAAACAAATGCACTACCGCACGATACAGGCTGTAAATATTTGACAAGTGAACATGTCACTTATGCTTTTTACTTGTGCACAAAGTGTTGGCAAGTTGCTCCTAATGGCGATTGTTCCAAGAGGGAAATGAAAAAAAAAAAAAAAAAAAGTAAATCTCATTTAGCAAAAGAAATAGGAGCGCACAGAGGGGGGGGGGACTGTCCCAAATGCACACCCTGTTGTTCCAAGAGTGCCAAATGTAAAACAGAGTCAAAGTTACATAATGTGGAGGATTTGCTAAAAACGGGATAACCTTCAAACGCTTCCACATCATTGATACTGACAGACTGCAGCAACAACTCGGTAGGACTGGGGCTTTAAAAAAAAAATACAGTATTTCAATTTGGCTTTTGAAGAGAGAGAGAGAGAGAGAGAGAGAGAGAGAGAGAGAGAGAGAGAGAGAGAGAGAGAGAGAGAGAGAGAGAGA
>JAQQZY010000008.1:19320458-19331099 GCA_030068375.1 Ostorhinchus rueppellii
GGGGGTGAGAAGAGAAAGAGAAAGAAAAAAGAAAGAATAGAAGGAGAGGCAGAAAGGGTGCGTGTTTGGTATTCTCTCCATCCCTCCAGCTCTCGGCTCTAGTGCTCAGTATTGATCTCCGAGGTTGCCCTGTTTCCATTTAGCCTCTTCTCATAATATATAACACATCTCTGATCCATCCGCCTCCTCTCTCTCTCTTTCCCTCTCACTTCTCAATGAAGGGCCGTGACACTGAGAGGGGGATATATAAGCAGCAGCAGGCGTCCGATCTGGCTATTGGTTTCATGTTATTGAAACTTGACCAAATAAAGAGGCAACAGCATCTGTCAGTGACGCCAAATGGAAAGGATGCGTGGGGGGAGGCATCACATTTTCACTAGAAGCAAACTTGTGTTTTCTTGCACAGAGAGAATTACATAAAACAATGATATAAATTTGCTCAATTTGTATGATTCATCGATTGCCCAATCTGTGAATCACTACGCTATCTGGGATAAAACAGAATGTGCTGGAACATTTCACTAATTACAAGCTAGTCTGTGCTGTAAACAAAATCACATTAATCACGCAGAGGATGCAACATCAATAAACCACTACACTGGAATAAAACAAAGCAAAGTGATCACACAGAGTGTCACTAAAGCTCAGCTTATTATGTTCAAAGGAAGTAAAACTGGAATCGTTTGTAAAATGTATTTAATGGAACTGCATAAAATTAAAACACACCGTGTTTGCAAATGACTCAGTAGCCGTCCACCAGAATCCGTCACAGTGATTCACCTTTCTCCTGCTCATCATCATCATCAGCAAGCTGTGCTCTCAAACACAAATAAACACCACCACACGCATCCATGTGAAATGATATTTCACCCAAAATCCATCGTTTGGGTATTAAACCGAGTAAGAAATGCTCCTGTACAAATTTAAGAAACCACACAAAGAATTATGACCAGTTTATGCTTTTCCCTGTAGCACTATAGTGCTGTTTAGTGTCACTTAGTTCCCTTTTTTCAGTTTTATAGCATGTAACAATGTTTTTGTTCACGCCTCACCACTTTCAGCGGCAGTGTTCAATTTACCAACAACACGTAGCAGTTTTTAATGAAAATAACACAGATAAATTCAGCGTAAAAAACCTATGGGTGAACATTTATCAGAATTTAACACCTACAGACTCAAATATGTATGTCTGTATGTTTTGCAGAAGTTGTAAAAACCACCAAGGACAATATGGGATTTAAATTATCTTTTGTGTTGTGCACTGCAGTCACAAAAAAAAGTCAGCTAATAATTCTAATATAATATTATCTAATATTATCAGACCAATTCATAAGCAATTGAATAAAGCAATAAAACCAGGTCAAAAGGGATGAGTAGTAATAATATTTGGCACAGATTTCAAATCGCTGCATTACATAACATGGAAAACATATTGAAAGCACTGTAATTATCCTCTATTTATATAAAATAAACACACTAGTGATCCAAACAAGACACACACGCCCAATTTTATGTCATTTTGTTAGCAAGAGAAAGTCAGTACACAGTTACTGAAATTGACATTAGCTTTACATCAATCAAAGTGCAATTTTTTTTATTAAATTAAAACCCAGAGGGAGTGATCTGTCCTGTTACTGCCAACGCTGGGGGAAACAGCGTAGGAAAACGCAGCTGGATGTGGAGTGATGCCTGTGCGCTGTTGTCATATTAATATTAATGCCATTTACATTAAGTGACACTAAAATTTCCCAGGGTCTCACAACAAGAAGGAAATAAAAGCAGATTAAATGCGATGGCTCCCATTACGATCGCTGCCTGGTTCTGTATAGCCAAGGATAGCAATGATTGATAACTAGGCTTAACTTTTCTTGGTACGCAATTACAAATATCAGGATCTTGTAAATCTGAGATCATCAATTCCGAGATAAGATGTCTAATTGTTTTATCGTTTTAAAATGCAATACAGCTCCCTGGGATTTTATTAAAACAGAGCTGAAAACCAGTGACACTCTCATTTACGAGGTGACCAGAACAACTGGCCCAAATGAATGTTAATACAAAAATGTTCCATGCCTGCTGGGTGTGTAAATAACCAAGTGTTTGCCAGCACATTTGCTATATCACCTTTATAAGGTGATAATACTGTATGTCATTCTCGTGTTAATAGTTTGTTGTTCTGCCCCCAAGCAGATTGAAATTGCTTAATGCAGCTTTAATTAAACTTCATGCAGGTTTTCACAAACAATCCTGTTGAGCAGAGGCTGTCTTGAATCTGGTGCTTTGTTTATTGAGGAAATAACTGTTTTAGTGTTGAGCCCTGGAGCCAGAAAACTACAGAATTATCCAAGTCAGAGGTGTGTTAGTCAGAACAACCAATCAGAGACGCACAATCGAATAGCGCCGACAAATGCAAGGTGCATAAAAACAGACAAAGAGACTGAATCTGAGTGTGACTATGTCGTATTAGATTAAACTGAGAAGTGGGTATTGTTGCAGCAGTGATTTCTATGAGTCCTTGAGCACTTTTTTCCCCCATATGATTTGCTATTGAAAGTGCAGCCATCATGAATCCACGCTGACATCTCCTACGCTTCATAAATAACATTTTTTATGTGGCACTCAAAAAATTCTAGAAATAGTGTAACAGATATGATAAGAGGAAGACATATCAGGCTTTAACATTCAGAAAACACGACAGCAAGCTAATTTTTCTAAGAGAATCATATTCTCACAAAAGGGCACTAACACCCAGAGGAGATGTTCTATTGAAACAGCACAGAGGGCAGAGTAACAAACAGAGAGTAGTACATAAAAAGAGAGAGAAAGAGAGCCCTCCATGCATGCTGGCTCCTGTTCTTAATTATAGTAAAGCACTAAAGTGCCTCATTCATTTCAGCAGGGTGGGGCAGTGGCCTGTGACTAAGAAAAAAAAGAAACGTTTATATAATTTTCACCTCAATTTATTCAAGTCTGCAGCACAAGGATTGAGGACACACAGCTATGAATACAAAAACAAGTGGCACAAGCACAAGCACAAGCTCGGTGCTACAGTCACGCTCAGGGGTACACATTGAAAAATGTTAACACACACAAAACACGCATGTACACACTGAAAATTCAACTTCCCTCAGCTTAATTCCATCCCAGATGTTCTTGTGGTTGACAGGAAAAAAAAATAGCTGTACCACATTTTGAAAAACACACACCCATATTAACTGTTTTGAAAAGAAGAGAAGAGAAGAGAAGAGAAGAGAAGAGAAGAGAAGAGAAGAGAAGAGAAGAGAAGAGAAGAGAAGAGACAACACAAGCACTTTCCTCCAGTTGATTTATGTGATTCTATTACATTAAACATTCTTTCCCCTGAGCAGGCTCAGCTCCCTAGCAACCATCGCTCGTAGCCCTAATGTGTCTGGCACGGGGCCAGTGAAAGCTGCCTGCCTTATTGATTGCCAGATTGAAAAGTTTGCATTTAATAGGTCCTGTAATACATGTAGGAATTATTCAGAGGGGCTTCTTGTCAAAAACCCAAATTGGTTCTTTTGACTATCAAAAACAACAGGGGCCTCGCAACAAATGAGCTCAGCACCACCGAGCTCTAAAGGGGCCCAGTTATGCCTGGGGTGAAATTTGAGGTAGTTTCTCAGATTTATCACACATGGAAAAATTAACCATGATTATTCAAAGGTTAAGAGGCCAAGTTGTTGCAAAATGAGAAGCACCAAAACACAACCAATGCTCAACATGTTGCTTCCCCTTTGTGTTGTGACGGATGGGCCCTAAACACTGCTCACTGTCTGTTCCCCGGCTGCGTCCTGACTAATGAAAGATTACTGCTGGGTTTTGGGGGTCAATCCACTTACAGCACAGTCAATTCCTAGGAAAAACAAGCCATTGTGTGAGGATCTGAAATGTGCAAATACCACGGGAAGCAAATTTAATCAACTGTCTTTGGTTGCAGAAATTCAGCAGCCTTTTGAATACACGCACGAGGGAAAAGAGAAGAAAACAAGCTCTTCATGTCTCTTTACCGCTCCTCAAACAAGCCTAAAAGCCTTTACACCCAGGTGATGATACTCTATCGGCTATGACGGCCACTCACATTTGTCACGCAGCTCTGTCCGACACAAACTCAATTGAGCAGCTGTGATCAGAGATCTCAGAGGTTGTCACCGGCAGAGAGCGGGTGTGGGGTGTGTGTGTGTGTGTGGGGGGGTAGAGCTTTCTCAGCAGTGCCTGGGTCAGAAAAGCATTTTCAACCCAGCATATCGTCCTACTGCAGAATGAAATGGATGACATGTTTGGCTATAAATGTTTCTTTAATGGGACAGCAAGTTCCCATTTGAGTGAGCTCTGCAGAAAGGTTAAAGCAAGAGAGATGGAGAGGAGAAAAAAAAACATCTTATCAGGAGATTGGGAAATGGGTCAAGTAAGGAATTACATGCCATTTCAGATCAAAGTTGCTGTGTGTATTTCATCAAAGAAGGGCCCCCTCATTATCAGCTCAGACTTATTTCTCTAGGCGTATACTGAGTAAAAGGAAACATGATTTAATATGTTATTAGAACAAGAATGAAGAAAAGAGACCTGAGAGAAAAAAAAATACTAGATACTATTTGGGACATGTTTCCCAATGGTGAAACTGTAATGAGAAAGAGAGGGGGGGTGTTTGTTAGAGATGTTGGGGGGGTTGTCATTCAGCATGGGTCCATTGTGAATTCCTGTCATTATATAACAACCTCTCTTTCTCTCTCTCTCTATCATCAGATCTGCATGGAGGAGGAAGGCTTTAAATAAACAGCCTGTAGAGTTAAGCCAACTGGAACCCTTTTCAATAATTACATCCAGCACAATACTCAATTTACATTGGATTTATTTAGCTGGAGGACTTGACAATGTGGCAAAGAAAAGAGTGGCATTAACAGTGGATGATAACAACTAGAGTAGTGCACTCCCCAAGGGGAGACGTTTTAGTCTGTGGCTTAGAGGGAGACTTTACAGAAAGCAATATGTCATTAAAAACCAGTGCCATCTGTTCAGATTTCTTGTTTATGTGCTGTCATGGATATAAAGCACATTGAAGATTCAAAAGCAAATCTCAGAAATGCTAACAGTGGGATTTTCTTTTGCATACTTTTCTGTGCAATTAGTTATGATTAGACATTCTAACAGCACCACAAAAAAGAAAAAAAATATCAACCAGTACCAATTGTGTTTTCCACAAGCCCTAATGATGTCTTTTTGAAGTTCAGCTCAGTCCTGCACAAAATGTTTTCATAAGAAAGCGGTTTTTCATGTAACACACACACACACACACACACACACACACAATATCTGACTAAACAAGCAGGTAATTTCTGATAAACTGTGACCAACTTGGCTTTAAAGTCGTCCACTCCAGATTACAGGCTGCAACCTCTGATGTGCCAAACCTCTGCTTTACTGAGCTGTAATCACAGGGACACAGCACACATAGCGTTTGTAGATGCATGTCTTTCAAAGCCATAGAAGATAAAAACAGTGATAACTAGATAATACTCAGTGGTCGGCCATAATCTCACGCTCATGTTTCTCCTGGTGTTGCATGCTTTCCAGGAAACTAAATTCAATAAGGGCTGCAAAGGACATTGGGGAATTTTTATGTGTTATGTCTTGTTTATTTTGTTCAGTTATTTGATCGCTGTAAACTCTTCCAAGGACTGTTGGGCTTTTTGCTTGATGCCATGAAGCGACATGAAAAACCACGTGAATTACAAAAATTTCTTAGCATTAGTCTTATATAAAGGCATGTGTTGATAGCCATACGCTTGTATCCTAATATTAGAATTTGTGATACTCTATGGATTCTCAACAACGCTTTGCACTGATTTATGCCTGACAAGTGGTTCAGTTTGATGTGGGATGTTGACTTTGTTGTTGATGAGGGCTGTGATAAATGCAAATGCAGATGCCTGCGTTCTGGCTGCATAAAAGAAAAAAACCTTCATTTAATCAGATTTTATGGATATGGTGTGTGTTTGACAGTTTTTCTTGATAATTAGAGGCATGTAGCAGTGAACCTACACTTTTCAACTACCTGAACGTACCATTACGGCAACCACTAAAACGCAAAAGCCTTCATTACAGTTTATTTTATCCATTCTAGTCTTTTAGTTAAATCCTCACTAAAAAACATAGTATGTTACTGTAGTGCACTTTATTGCTGGATGCTGCCTGCTATAAAATGTAAATAAGTAGATGGAGCAATTCATTCTAGGCCACTATATAAACATGGTGGACTCTGTGGACTCCCAGTGCCTCTGGTTATCCACTAATGAAACCTAAATATGACTAAGATATCCCATTTCTCTGATTACACCATCCTTATCCCCCTAAATCTCACAAAATAGATCATTAATAAATCACAATATATCACCTTGCTTACAGCATCACAATATAATGAGTCAATTCCTCTGTACTACAACATATTTTATCCCTACTCTCTAGCCAATAAGCAGCCACAGTGATAATTTGCTCCATGTCACAGGAAAGAAGTAATATACGATCAAAAGTATTACTGAAACTAATTTACCCATATCAATAGAACAGCTGTGGAATATGTGTTTTTCATTGACTGTGCTGTTATGAACTGTCTCAGGCAGAACCCAACCAGCTTGTCTCGTGTTTAATAATAACCTTTAGCGCAATAAATTAAACTTACAGGGGAACATGGAGATTCTGCCACTAAGCCATTGTTAATGCTAAATATCATCCTTCTACTATGTCAAATGAAACAACAGCTCCCACTGAGTTATGGCTAAGGGGAAAATCAGGGGGAAAAAACAAGACTTGCTGAATGTCTCTCATTTTGCCAAGTGCTCCTCAGGCCAGAACATAACAAGGAAATGGACTGACAGGTTGAGAAAGAGGACAGAGAGGCATCAATGATCTATTGTTTGCAGCCAAAGCGCTCTCTCCAACTGCTCTGGCAGTCGATATATCAAAGAAACCAAAATATATTACACCATCTGCACCCACATATTCTACAAAACACAAATTACGTCATTTGTATTTCTTTGGCTTAATAAAAGCATTAAGAGCAGTTATGTACGCAGACAAGTATGTGTGAGCCTGCAGTGCGCACACACACACACACACACACACACACACAGCTTCCACCAAAGGTCTGGAATCTATCAAAGCCTTCATTGCAATTACCTTTCAATGCTGAAAAAATGCATTACCTCTGTGCTGTGAAATGAACACTATGTTATTCCTACAAGGCGAAAAGTCTGTTTCAAGAGAGTACTACAGTATATGTATACCACAGCCTGGCTCAGTGACCCTGTTGCATCAGTTCTCTCTTTCAGATTATGACAGATATTAAGTGGATGTTGAGAGGCTGATCTGCAATCAGCAATGAGAGCTATTTTTACTTTGGCGCAAGTCGGACTGAGTGTGTTTTCCAAGACTACTGCAAAGGAAGAATTAAAAGGCCATTTAGCTTAAGAGTTCATTTGTTCTCACATCCTTTAATAGAATTCCTTGTGATGTTACTGTTTAGTTCAGTCTTATTAACTTAGCTGCCATGCTTGGAAACACTGAGCCGAGACTCCGGTGTCTGTTATGAAGACATAAAACCGGATCTGGAGCAGTCAAATCAAGGCAGAGGCTCACTGTAAACTGATACAAGCCCTGCTGGGGTGTGCACATCAAAATGAAGTGTACAGATCATGTTGACAACAGAAAATCACCATGAATCACACACACGCCGCTTCAGCAACAAATAGAATAACACACCTTTAAATGTGTTTCCATGATAATAAAAAAAGGACATTATATCTACAATAATCTCAACTGTATTCCCAGCATTTTCAATCTCATTGCTCTTTGACTACTTTCTCATGCAATACCCCTTTGTTTTCATGTTAATTTGACTGAATTTTAAGTCGTTCTTGATACACCAAATAGGGCCACAGGATGAGGCCAGTTTTGCATGCATTCATAAAGCAGATGGACTGGCATGCGCATAAAATATGCAGAGTTATTAATTGTACAATCTGTGATGTCTAGAAATCCTACTGAGCAGCACACAATCGCTCGCTCTTGTATCCATCTTTATCTATCTGAAAGCGAAACTGTCGAGCTGTGCCTTCCCTGCAGAAATGGGGGGTGATGAACAAAAAAAAAAAAAAAAAAAGAAAAGAAAAAGAAACCCAAAACAGTTCTGAGGTGAAATATTAATGCCGCTGTAATACTTGAAATGAGCATAATTTAGATGAAGACAAATTTAGAAATCTCACTTGAAAGGCTGCTGGTTGGATAACACTTAAGTATGAGTCAGAGTGTAACTGGAACTGGCAGGCAATTTGTTTAAAAAAAGATAGCAAATGTTCCTAAATCAACACACAATATCAGAAAAGAAAACTGTCCGTGTGATTTGGGTGTCCTGAGATGATTTTTGACTGTGATTTGGCACTATATGAATAAACGCAAATGCAAAAAAAAGATACATATTTATTACTAAATAAATCAATAAAATGAAATGAAGAAATGGGCTGTGTGTGTCAGACAGACGAGCCCATGAAAGAGCCTCACTCCCTCTCTCCCGTTTTCTATTTAAGATGCCTGGCAGAGGTCACATCAACAGCATCTCTGTTGTTCCAGACCTGACTAATGGAGAGAAGAGAGACACAACTGTTTTTTTTCCAGACCTGCCTAATGGAGAGACGGAGCTCTTCATTTCCTCTGAGGCCATTCTCATTGTTTAACCATCCACCAGCCTACATCCCCTTCCCTCGCTCGAGCAGGGGAAAAAAAAACACATTATGTGACATTCCAGAAATAAAATAACACAAATTATTAATGAATACAGCTATCCAAAGAAGGCTGAATTTGATTATGACAGAAGCCATAACAGGATATGGCTCGGGTGTGGGTTGGTCTCACTCCCTTTCTATGTCTTTCTTTCTCTCTCCCATTCAAATTCGAGGCATGCTCAAACATCTAATAGATTTTTCCACCCCGGCACACAATTTACTGCTTACAGATTTAGAATTCTCTGGCTTCCGGCCAGGCCACAGTCAGAAGGGAATTAATGATATGAGCACATCAGTGAGGAAAAACAGCTTGTGATTCTCTCTCCTACAGGTCTGAGCATAATGAAGAAGATACTGCCATAAACCCTGAACACAAAAAATAAATAAATAAATAAATAAAAGGAAACATACCAGAGGAGGAGAGAAACAGGGGAGGGTGGGTGAGAGAGGCACATAATCAATACAAACACTCCATTAAATTACTTCAAAACACATTCTGGACAGTTTCTAGAATTAGTTCTGTGGAAATCGCAGAAGGGGAAGCAAATATGTCTGAGGGGCGGAAAGTAAACAAGTGCAAACGATACAATCTGCCACATATTCTGAATGGTGTAGTACAGTGCAGTGTGTTTTACAAAAGCACTGCGTCCTTCCTCTATCAGAGTCACAACATAATGTTACTCTGGTAACACCGTGACACGTTCTTTTTATCTTTTCCAAGGAACTGCTCACTCCTTCCCACGCCGCAGTCGAAACATAAAGCATTTTCATGTGCGATAGTGACTCGAAGTTCCAAATATCGTTGTGTATTGTCACCAAGACAAATCAACCATGAGAAGACAGCATCTGTCTGTTTCCTTATCACCAGCTCCTACCCGCATAAACATTCCGTAACGCTCCGAACAGTCTCTGAAAGGGGACAGAATCTACCCTCTACATCAAATTGAAATGTTCCAACTGAAATATTGTAGGGATATCAACTCGGGTATATGTGCCAAGCCCGGCATACAGATCAGATGTTGCATCAGACGGATATAGAGTGGTTCCTCCCCCGAGCAGACAAAGCTGTAAAGAATACTCATATGTATTGATATCAGTCCATCCCTCACTAGCCTTGATAGCTGTAACACTATGGATATTATCTTTTGTTTTCTTAACAATAAAATATAGCCAACAATTTAGGTCATAAGCCCTATTCGCACAGGTCTAGTGTAACCTGTGGACCTCTGGTGATTTGGAAATTAACCCCCCGTGCCGGAGTTTCACGTGGCACATTCACACAGGATAAACAAAGTCTGTTGTTCACTTGAATTTATTGACATGATACTGTTATTGAGGACAACTGAAAGACAGAAAAATGCTCCTTGTAGTATTCTGGCGTGTATATCATCCATCTGACCAGCTTTTGAGGTGACGTTTGTTCTGTCAGTGAATATCTATGCCATATCACAACATGAGCCTTCTAAATTTCCAAACAAAAACACTTGTAAAACTTTCATGTATAGTCAGCAGCACAGCCTTCATAGACCTTGACCAGGAACAAGGCAGCAAAATGGGTTGGAAGTATAAAAAAAAAAAAAAGTTTAAAAACACAGATATTATTGCACAGAGCTTCTGTGTTTTATGAAATAGGAAAATAGGTAGAGATGTACAGTAACAAAGTAGAACCACTTAAGTACTGTACTTAAGTACTAAAATGCAGTATCCGTACTTTTTTTGGAGTATTCTTTTTCCTCCTACTTCCACTTTTACTTCACTACATATTTTGGATGAATTTAATCCTTTTACTCTGATACATTTGTCATGTGCTGAATGGTTCCTGGTTCCTATTCTATAAATGTTCTGA
>JAQQZY010000008.1:19331159-19359862 GCA_030068375.1 Ostorhinchus rueppellii
TACTCAAGTCAGTTTTTTGATCTAGCACTTGTACTTCTACTGCACTCCTCTACTCCAGTACTTTATACATCTCTGAAAATAGGTCACTTGTGTTGGAATTTTTACTTTACACTTTACAATCATGACAGACTTGCATGTTATTCAGTCATATATATCCTCAACAATTGTTACAAATTACCAGAAGTTCACAGGCAAAATGAGAGAACAGGGCTATAGACACAGCCAAACACTGTTATGGGCTGTAGAGTAAAATGTCGCCGCACCATCAGTGCATTAAATCTCCAACATCAACAACAAACGGAGCCACTTAGATTAGATTATAGACACAAAGACTAGAAGAGGAAGACAAAACTGAAAACTCGAGCCTGAAATTGCAGAAAAGCTGTAATGTATCAGACTTCAGTTCTTTTCCACTTGCATGGTAAGTGCTGGCAGGCAAAATCATAGTTTGCAGAAATCGATTTGACTTAAATTAACCATTTATCATAAGAGGTACATACTGTCAGTGCAGGCCACTGGTGATTTAAATGAGATAACGTTAACATATATTTGGTAGTAGCCTATATTGCGGCTGCAGATATTCCAAATGCTGTGGCTGAATGTGTCACGTTATCAGGAAACCTTTCACACAACGACAGATAAACATCAGGCACCGTCACTGGTCAAATAGTACATAGGTGAATATCAGTGTATATATATATATGGATATATGCAAAACAAGAATAAACTCGTAGTAATAGTTTGATTTGAATTATAAAAATATGATGTAGCCTCATACACAATAGAAGCAAAAGTCAATCTGAGGGGAAGTTAGTGCTATCTGCTGTATATTTTTTCTGCTGGCAGGGCTACTTTTTAGTTTCTGAATGTTTTCTCAGAGAGTCATGATCTTCACAGCAGCAATGGAAGGACTGGATAAACATGATAGGTGAAGCCAGTGCTTAGGCACAGCATCCATGCTCTTTGAATGCAGGAGTCACAAGCTATGACCTTGTGTAATCCTCCTCATCATCTCTGCTCTGGCTTCCCCACTGAAGCCACGAATTGAAGAAACACAAGACAGAAAGCCTATTGAGCCATTTTGTGAGCGAGAACCATCCTTTGTATTACTTTTTTTTTTTATTTTCCCCTCACAGCTCTCTGTTTCTACCTGCACAAGCCAACAAACTGTATCAGCAGATACAGCTCTTCACCGCTCGGCCTCGTAGTATACGACCAGAAACCAATTTCGGCAGGCAGCAATGAAAAAAAAAACAAGAATCAGGCCAGTTCTCTGGGGAGAGATAGAGGGGCAGAATGTAAACTTCCCTGGCAAGCCATCCCTGGTGGATTGAACTGTAAAAAGAAGCTCTAATGCTCACTCCAATACAAGATAAACTTAGTGGACAGTTTGTATTACCTGATTAAGTGAATTACATTACAGATTATGTAAGCGCTGCAAATACAAGGCTCTCCATCAAGGTTGAGGATATCTATTATTATCTAGGTTTAACATTCACAAAGAACATATGTTATTCAATGATTGTGTTCATGTCTTTAATACAATTTCCATGGTCGATGTAATATATGGATGTAGAATGACTGATCAGTATGTTTTCAGCTGATGGGATTATTTCAGTAAACTTTAAGTAACACTTCAACGGTGAGCTAAGGGAATTGTTGCTTTAGCTTCACAGATACAATCACTGGTATTTTAAGTTTTAAAGCATCTGGAACTTTAACAGAAAAGTTCATCCTTGGCCTTGGGACAAACACAAAAACACTTTCCACTTATGAATAATAATAATAGAATAGATTAGATTTTTATTGCTCAAAGCACCTTTACATGATCCATTATTCCTTCACTCTCACAGTCTCCCTCTAGTAGTGGCGGAAGCACGGCTGCCACTTCGCGCCTACAGCCCCTCTGACCAACGCCAAACATTCATACACCAGTATAAGTGGCACTGGAGACAAGGAGGGTGAAGTGTCTTGCCCGAGAACACAACAGACTAACTTGAAGAGAGCGGGATTTGAACCATCAACTTTCCAGATATTGGACGACCCGCTCTACCACCTGAGCCATAGCCGCCACTTATGTTTGACATTACTAGATTTTGCCTGACTTTTCTATTATTACAAAGTCATCAACAACAGGCACTGGCTCAGTTTTCACAGGGATTGATCTGCTGACGCACCGCAGGGTTAACATATTCATGTCTGAGGTAAGTGATGAAGACAATATGATACGACTGAAAGCTAAGGAAAAGCTTATTGTGGGCTTTAAAAGCTCTGAAGCATCTGAATTTAATTTCAATTACAAACACTATAAATATCATATCATAGAAATATTGCTCTTTAGGGCATGCATTTCCAGAAAATGACGACTGGTAAAAATAACAAAATTCCACATTTTCAGAAAAGGCAAAACAAAATATATATTTTATTTTATTTTTTTTAACAATACCATACCAATATTTTAACTTGTAAAGACATCATAAATTAATATTTGGTGGAATAGCCCGGATTTTCAACCACAGCTTCCATGTATTTTGACATGCTCACTCCCACTCCTTTTAGCCAAAAAACAACCAGATTTAATTTGTTTGATAGCTGGCAACCGTCCAGCTTCTTGATCACATAATAGAAGTGGTTTCTCCAAAGTTGTAAATAAAAAAGTTGTTACTGTTATCAGATTTGGGTCTGAGTTCTTCTGTACTTTATTAAAATCTGATAGGTGGACAGAAGTATGTGACATCATCCTTTTATGGAACCAACCCAGTAAAAAGACCACACACACAAAAATAAAATGGAAAATTTTCTCATGAGAGAGAAAAAAAATCTCCATGTTAACAGGACTATTGAATGGTGAAGTCATGTTGAATCACATCACTGATAGTCAGCATCTAGAAGTTTCAGATTCTTTTTCAGGACTAAAGGAAAGTTGCATCATATTGGAGTCTCTTTCATGTCCGGTCAGCTACACTCTTAAAACATTGCATTTCAAAGCCTGGCTAAGGCTGGAATTTGACTTATGATACCAATCATTTCTCTGCCTCACAGGCTTTTGAGAATCACAGCTGTCCGTGAGGCAGTGCAGTGGTGAAGGTCACATGTTTCTCTAATTAATTACTTCACTTTGCACAGGCCACTTTGGTTTCAGCCCTGGTTTCTTTCTGGAGGAGAGAAAAGAGCTTTGTTCCCTCACCGAAGTAAAATTCAGATCAAGAACGATATGGTACAAATGTCATTCTGTTATTTGAGACGCATTTGTCTTGTGGTACTTTTTTTCATATGTTGCCTGTGAAATGAATCCAAAAGTGCTCTTAATTCACATTGGCATGAAGCCAGGAAAAGTTAGGATATGTACTTTAAAAAAAAAACAACAAAAAAAGCACAGTTTCCCTCGATAACAATGGCACACTTTATTGCTCTTTAGCTCACAATGGTTTTCTGTGCAGCTTGTGGTATTGCTGCAGTATCCTGTTATGGGGAACAATCCAATTCCTCTGACATAGTTACAGATCTGCCTTAGAATAACAATCAGCAAATACATCATTCAGGTAATACAGCCAGCAGCTACTTCAGGCTATTCTGTTTACAAATACAATCCAGAAAAAGAAGGTATAACTGTGTCATAAAAAAGTCTGACTAATCAAACAGTGATCACATTACACAGAATTATGGACATTCAGCCACAGGATGCTTTGAGGGTACTTTTACATCTCATCTGCTGCTGTGTTATGAATATTTCATTTCAGCAGTCAGCAGCATTGCAGTGGCATATTTCATATTTTTATGCAAACCCTTGCTCAGAGTAACATGCATTGCCTTGATGAATAAGTGATCTCTCCCTCTCATATTGTTAGACCATCAACAACTGACACACGCCAAAGACGTAGTGAACAAACAAACAAATGCACAACTGAGTGCACACCACTGATTGTAGTGTGTAGTAATTGTGCCCGTTTATGTGTGTGCGTGCCCGTCTATGTGTGTCAGAGTGTGCGTGTGTGTCTCTGGTGCCCTGCCAGACTCTGAGCCGGTTCTGCTGAGTGGGCAGATTCTCTGGCGGAGTGTCCCATCGGAGTGACAAGTGCATTTAGAAACAGCCTGATGGAGTCATTAACGGCAGCTCTGCTCATTAGCAACACACGCACACACTCACGCATGCACACACGCACACATGAACTGACGCCTCAGTTAACAATAGCGTCGTCTCCAGGTTATTACAGTGACAGCAGATAAATCTATAAAACCTGGACGACGCATCGCATTTGTAAAAAGCAATAATACAGAACGTAATATCATTTAAGACACAGGCTGACGCATCCATTTATGAAAGCGAGTGATCACACACAAGCACAAACACAATCAAACTGTATCGATTACTGGAATAACAACAAAGCATCCTTTATTGATCTCCGTGTCCTCTTTGCGTATGAGATTGTAGCAATGTCAAGTAATCAAGGGCATTACAGCATCACACTAAAAACACGCTGTCTTCCTGGAAAATCCTGCAGCTAACAGTACAAGACTCATCAATAAACTACCTCTTTCTGCAGGAAAACAGCTGATATTTTAAGCCTATTGCATGTTTCACTTCCACAAAGCCTTTATTAAAATATGAATAAATCAAAGCTAAAATACTGCTCTAAATCACCGGGATACATACTTATAACCTGACAAAGCGTGCTGTAATTGTGAAAGTATTTTTTAACATGTCTACTAAGCTACATTATAATATGCATTAGCCATTACATCACGGCTATGGGGGAGAAATAAATGGGAAAGAGCTTCAAAGAGAACATTATGTTCTTTCTGATTATTAGGCTCAAATGCCAGAGTTTCCTATTTGCATTGGATGAGTCATCCGCAGAGACATCGGCTTTGTGCTGGGACTGATTCATGGTTAATACCGTAGTGAGACCCCCAGAGCCCAACTGCGAGAATCAAACATTCACTGACACTTAGTGGCGGCGTGCATGTGAGGAATACACCAGACAATCATTTAGAGACACACAGCAATGATCCTTAAAGTGGCTACGATACGCAGCCAATTATGATCTGAACTGATGGATAAGGAGGTGCTAAAGGTGGTGTGGACCAGAGCTTTATGTGACTCAATTATTTACCAGTTGAGTTATGTAGTTTTTGCTACCGTGCCTTTGTTGTTGTCACATTCAGAAAACAGAGCTATATTACTGTAGGACTGTAATGCGTTGGTAAACAAGCCACCATTACCTCTAGCCTGCCTCGATTAGTGTGATTCTCAGCTCATTATAATGGGAGGAATTCCAACTACATACTGATGAATTACTGCAGTCAAGACAACACTTGTTAAACCAACCAAAGGACAATAAACATAAGCTGATTTATGGCAGAGACAGGACACAAATACATAAACATTCAACACAGCAGCCCAGAAAACTGTAAACACTGCAGCAGCTTTTTTGGAGTGAAGCAGTGGCCCAAAAGAGAAAACTGAATATTCAGTGGGTGCTTACCTAGCTGTGCCCTCTCCCTCTGCACATCCTTGAAGTTCAGTCCGCTGGTCAAGGTGCTCTCTCTGTAGCGGTGGAGGGCCTCCCGCCTCCCGTTGGTCCCCAACTCCCGCAGCACCGAGGGTTTGAGAGGCTCGGCCTTCAGCCCGTGGCCCCATCCTGAGAAGTCTGGTGCCGTCCACTTCACCAAGTCGTCCAACCGAACAATCACCTTCTCAGATACTGCGATTACTTCATGCTGAAAGCGGAGGACAGCAGGAACCGTGTTACAATCACAAATGCAGATCATCAGGGTCAAAATCAAAGTTCAAACAGGACAAACAACAGAATGTCCTTATTTATCAGCTAAATTGGTATGAGCGTCAAGCAGCAATATGACTGCGGGTGCACATTAGTGGTAAGTAAATTAACAGCAGCATGAATATGGATGATGCGGATGATTACTGAATTGAATTTACAGCTGCATTTAAATCAATGTCAACGAGGACGTAGATGTTTTTAGATGTTTTGATAAACATTTATTGAACAAGGCTTCTCATATGCACCGTGATTGTTTTGATTTCTTTTTCGTTATATTAAGGCTCATTAACGACGATTATACTTCAAAGTGTCGAAAATTAGAAGAAAAAAAAAAGGAATTTGCTACAGACACACATAATGCAGGTTTAAAAGGCAGCTGATAGTTTCCTCTTTGACACACAAACTGCTCGTAAATAACCCAATAACAGCAATGTGTTAAGAAATATGAACTCAGCTGCAGTTTTTTGTGTGCACAGAGTCTGTTCAGTTGGTTTACTTTCTAACTCTCTTGTGCATTTTTCTCTTATGATAGACTTGGCCCTTTTTAATAACTCTTATACTTGAAGAACTGTAAGTTATATGGAGAAGCAAAGAGGCAGAGATGCTTAAATGTGTTTCCATTTGAAGGGCTAATGGCTGAAATGCTTGTTACCAACAGAGTGGAGCGGTGCACTGGAAGACGGCTATTACAGAAACAGAAGTCTGGAGGACAGATGTGTACATGCAGAAACAAAGTTGGCCTCTGATGTTTACTTTGGCTATCTCCAATTTAGCAGACGTCTGTCTGCATGTACACATTTTACCTCAAGATTAACATAACATTCACTTGATCCCTTGCATTGTCATATTTCTGTCTGTGGTGTGTGTGTGTATATAAAGTGAGTGAGTGAAGTTTAAGTACGCTTCTACAACCTAATAAAACTCAAAACAAGCACTCTACAGTAAATCCTGCATTTGTGAGCCCTATGTCAGGTTTTGTTGTGATTGAAGAGCGGATTCAAGTTTATTGACATTTTCATGGTGCAATTCCAATGCTTATTTGTGTTTTCTTTCTATTCCAAAAGCATATATTAACACATGAGCATAAGGTGGTTTTTCAGCTTCTTTTCTGTCTATACAATTACCCATATTCAGTTCTCACATCATCTGTAACTACAGGCATATCAAATCCCAACCAGTTGGAGACAGTATTTCCTTATAAAGGAAAAGCCTGCGAGGGATAGCTTGATATAGCTGTGCCTCCCTCACTAAGTAGAAACATCAAACATGGGTTTTCGGTCTTCTTATAATGAGCTGTCTTCAGCTGTCAAGTGGTGGCGGGTGGTTGTAACCGGCTTTCCATGCAATGAAAAACTGACTGCTGTTCCTGCCTTCAGAAAAGCAGGCCATTTGAATAATGTAGAGCAACAGTAAATAGCATTCACCCTGCAGCCAAAAACCACATTGTACTGTATCTCTACTGAATTAGTGACTGTACTTTGATGCAATCTACTGATGGCAGACAGAGAAACAAACCATGAAATATTCCAGTTCAGTCCACTCAAAATAAAAATAATACACTCAATGTTCTGCAGCTGACATATGAATCAAACAGTAATACTTCATGTTATTTAATAGCACACCAGGGCATACAAACAGCAATGGCAAACCTTAAAAACACACAACCATTCCCGCTTTATCAATCAGCTGAATGACACGGTGCCTTGTGTGAGTGTCAACAGATCCTGTTGGGGGACTTGTTCAGCTCGAGAGCAAAACACAACAGGTGAGAGCAATTCAGCAGCTGTCAACACAGTCCAGAATATAATCAGTCTATGAACGGAGCCGCAGTTCTAAAAACAGGCTATATCCATTAGTTGTGCCACACTCAAGGTTTTTTTTTTTTTTTTTTGGTTTAGTTTTGTTTTTTACCAGCCAAAACTCTGAAAGGCTGAAGTCTGTGGGCTGCAGTGTTAGGCAGCACCTTACAGTCAGGAAGCTGCATGTGGGCTTGTGGTTTGCGTAAGTCATGATATTTGATTGAGAAATGTTCAGAGAAATTCTGTAAATTTCAGAAATGTGCTGCATAGCCATGTAGGGGTTTCTGAAGTGGCAGTTGCTTATTGAGAAACATCAACCACAATAACTGTTGCACCATGTTCCAGCACAAAAATACACATGTGCATAACAAAACACAAGGTCTACTTTCTCACAAATGAGAAACGCTTTTGTTCAATATTAAATTAGGCTACTTTGTGTTTTGTTTACAATCTTTTAATTAAAAATTCTGAACATCTCTCCAGTCAAACAAACCCACATGTAACTTAAAAACAAAATCTAAAACAAAAAAAATAAGCTAATGTGACGTGAAAAATATTAGCTTCCCACAAAACACAGCACAGTCTATTTTTAGTCTGGTGCACTTTCTCACAAATGAGTGAAGAGAATGTTAGTTTAATATTAATTAGTTTGTATTTTGTTATCTGTCTGTTAATTACAATTTTGAGCATCTATCGAGTCAAACAAACCCTCAACTAACTCCACAACAAAATCTAAGCAAATAACACAGAAAAATAAGCTCATTTAACATGTGAAGAGCTAATATTTTTCTTAATACTCAGCTTTAGTTCTATTTAGATGGGGTCTATTTTTCTGGTCGTCAATCATATTTCCAGTCCTGACCAACTATGTGAGCACAAGACATCCTGCATACAATATATTCATAATGCAGCAGCTTTAGAGTCTGTTACCCTCAATTACAATATTTTGTCTTAAAAAGAGCTCTAGAAACTTGGGGGCTTTGGTCTCCTGTAAATGCCGCTCGTCCACACTGTGCTGTCATATCGAGTTAGGCAGCTGATAGTTTAGCAGAGCAGCAGACACAGCCAGCAGGCCACTTGATAATATAGGTCAGAGGACTGCCAGCCCACAGCCAAGAGGTGACACTCCACATCAGTAACACACCAAACAACCTGGTGTCATTTCAGTGACATGTCATACACAGATACATTAAGAGCATTTAATGTCTAAATGTGCTTCTATAATTCTATCCCCAGGTAGATGGATAAATGCACCCTTTTACTGCACGTTTTATGATTGAATTAAAATAGAAAGTAACACATTAACAAATGGATGTTACATTCTGTCCTCGTTCTTCTATCAATAATTCATGTTATTGCAGCAACAGCATGATATCCCCGCAAACATTACTGAGTGAATTTATTGCTGTGACTGCATATAATAGACTGAGAGTGGGGGAGAGGGGGGGGCAGACTTCTGCTGTGAAAGTGTAGATAACTCTGTTCCAACAACCCATGACTTCAGCAATCTCATTGAAATTAAACTCACTAAAATCCATATCATTCAATTTATATGGGCGCAGCAGTGTAGTGGTGGCAAAACAGCTCTTAAGGGACATTCCTGATTCTATTTTCAGTGATCCAATTAGAATCAATACACCCTGAAAATATTCCATATCACCCCAAAACAATTCCCTGTCAGAGTCCACGCCACTGTGTGTGAACAGTAAAGGGGACATTCCTGACTGTCAGTGTTCTGCAGCCGAGCATCTCATCGCTCGGACAGGACTCTCAGCTTAGGAGTCGAGGGGTACAGGCTCCCAGTGGGGGGGGGGGGGGGGGGGGGGGGGGCTTTCTATACTGCGACTACGCACACAACAGGCACATATAGACATCCACACACACCCACACAGAGTGCTCCTGTCATGCTGGGAAGGTTTCAGCCTGCTGCCTCTGAGAGGTCAGCGCTGGAATTCCTAAGGCCAAAGGAGATTAGTAATTGAGTAATGGACATGGTGACATGGACAATGAGGAGACAGAAGGAAAGAGAGAGGGAAGGAGTGAGTGAACAAGGGTATGAAACACAATATGCGTTCATTATCTATCTTCCCTCCCCATGACTGACCTTGGCTTCGATGTCCCAAAACAAACTTATCTTGGAATTAAAAAGGAGCTCTGGGGAGTAAGCCAGGGACAATTGAATTAGAATAAGTTTTTTTTGAGACTGCCCAAAGACTACAAAGAGTTCAAGATGCGACATTTAAAAAGGTGAGAATTACTGTACATACTGTTCTGCCACTTAATACATGCAGTTTATTCATATGCATAAATGTTGCGGTACTATCTGCAGGGTACTGAACTCATCTTTTATTCACTGATTCCATTAGAAGATTGCTCTTACATGAGCTGGGGTGATATATGAACTTAGCATTCTTTTACAGATATAATGACAGAGAAAAATAGCAAGATAACACAAGTTTTCAAAGGCTTTCTCAAAGTGGGTGAGGCATCCATCATGTAAGGTGACACTGCAAAAGAGCTGCGTCAGCTCCCTTGCGTCGCTGCAGCTTTGTACCCTTGTATTTTAGCAAATGCACACAAAATATGACTAAATGCATAACCATTCCATATGCTCCATCTGAGAAACCGCTGTTAAGAATGAAAAATATTGGCTGGAGTATTAAGCAAGTGCTTCTCGTCTGTGGCTCCCTTCTCCTCAAAGGTTATAATAACGATCCACTGTAGCTGGGGGCACTGAAGTCATGCATCAAGCCAAATGTTTGCCTGTTCAAGTGGTTAGTCAATGACAAAGTGGAAAAAACCAAGCTAAGGAGCACCAAAAGTCTCTTGTGTGTTGACAAACCAGGCGCTGCTGTAACATATCATTACTTTAGGCTGCAAAGACACAAAAAGAGTTTGATGAAAAAAAAAAAAAAAAGAATCAGAAGATTGTGAAGTACTGGAATGACAACTCCTAACCCAATGGGAAATGTTAGTGGAGTTTTTTATAGCCTTTGAAGTCGTGGGTATTCCATTTTAAAGGTTTTAAATTACACTATCCTAAAAAGCTGGTAATAATTTACATGCTATTTCAGCAATGGTGAGGAATTCACTGGAGGGCAGTGTTCAGAGTTAATGACTTGTTCTGCGGCAGGAGGAGGCACACATGCGCACACGCCGCACATACACACAAACCCCCTACCTCTAAATTCCTGCCATTGTTGTCTGAATAGGGAGATTTGGTATATTGCACAGACTGGCCAAGACAACAGAGCAGTATGGAGATTTTAAAAATGGCCACTGTAAAAATCTACCGTATCACATTTACACCCAACTCATTCTGCAGAATGACCTTATCCGTCAAAACGCTGGTCGCATATCTAAGCCACTTACACTTAACTCAACTAGCATCCCAGATGCCTGAATTACCCATTCAGGGTTTTTCCCTTAGGAAAAATCAAAGAAGCAGCAAATGAATACAATCTAATTTCCCTACAAGCTGGCTTTCCAAGCACTGAAACACATGCATGGACTACTGCCATGTACTGAAGAAATGGCTCTGGACACATGCCAAAGTGTTTTCCACAGCAATCAATACTGGCCTACTGCTGCAGTCCCCAGCCTGTCAGTGTGTGTGAGTGTGTGTGTGTGTGTGTGTGTGCCAAAGCCTTGTCAGCTAGAGGGACAGAATAGAGGAGAAGAGAGGTCAGATGAAATCAGAGGTGATGATAATAGCACATTAATATAACATGATCCAGAAATATTCTCTGTGGTTGTGAATTCCCATTAAGAGCAACTTGCTGTATTTGCACTGAAGTGGGATATAATGTATAAGATAAGCATAAGCAATTAACCACCTGAAGCAGAGTATACAATAAGTGGGTGTTGTGTGGTGAGCTGTTATCTCCAGCAGTTCTCTCCTGAAATAGGAGTCCAAAAACAGAAAGTATTAAAGCTGGCAAAACGGTACCAGCAGCAGAGGCGAGCCATTTGGAGGGAGAAGAAATAATATGTCACTCAGTGAGTTTTAAAACACATGTGACTGTTTAGTCGGTGGCAGTTTGCAGGCAGACAAATAGAGCAGAGGCCCCAAAAGAGGGTTTGTCATAATGGGTGAGCAACTCAACACAAAGCTTGTTTAAAGAGCAAGCAGAGCTCAACTGGTGGGGGTAAACACTGCACGTCAGAATGAGATACAATGAAAAATAGAGCCTCCTCCACATATGGACTTAATAATTAACGCAGAATAAATAGATTAATAAATATTCTCTGGATCTGTTTATCAACGACTCAGCAAACACAGGCGCCGGGAGTTACGCTGATTCACCCAATCATTATTTTTATTTCCAGCCAAAGCCAAGTGGATTTAAAGCTGGCTGCGTTTAAAAGGAATTGACCTCCAACCCGGTGACAGAAGAAAAACAAGCACAGTAGGTCACAGGTTGGTTCCTCTTGTCACTGCACAACACAGCAAAACATGGCAAACACAGAGCAGGAGAGGCTGAGAGCAAACAAATACCTGAGAAATAACCAGGAAATTACATCATACCTTAGCACTGAGAACACAAGTGAATCAGTAATCCAATTCTGGTGAGCTAGTTCAATAAAAGCTCCTCTGATGTCTGTGTCTTGAAAAAGTCATGTCTTCTGGTATTTTAAGGACATTAGCTTCAGGCTTAAGATACAGACTATCTGTAATCTGGCAATAAAGGGAGCAGCATAGAACCAGGTGTTTAAATGTCAAATGTCAGGAACTGTTTCTGCTTTATGTTTTGTGAAAATATTGAAAGGAAAGTGATCTGAAAGCACATGACACAAGTCTGATGAATATCAAACCTGTGGCTTTCCCTCATTATGTTGTCTGTGCTCATTTAGTGGTAAAACCGTGTGAAAACAGCACACTTCCTGATAGCTGCAAGTTATCAACTCCATATCTGTCTGAGTCACAAGGCTAATTTGAAGTCTTGATTGTTAACCAGGCCATTATAGATTTACAGTTCAGTGTAATGCCACAGCTTAATAGACTACTAAATTCCAGAGAAAATGACTAATATCAGTTGGTTAATAAACTCCCTGCTTCCCTCAACAATTAAAAATTTATTATTACAACCTTCTCACACATACTTCATTGAGGCGATGAGCTGAACATAACAACCAGCCATACATCACAGGGTGTTTTCTTTTATCCTGCTTTACAGTTCCTGTTTGTTTTTTGGATTATGTGTTGCATCTGTAAGCGTTCCTAGCTGACTCATGCGGCGCAGATTAGTGTTATGGGGCAAAGTCAGCGAGAATCTGAATGGGCTCAGTGAAGGTCATAAACTGACTTGAAGTTGTCAGGGCAATTTCCACTGTGTAATACACAGTAAGTAGTCCGATTTGCTGAGAGCGGGAGGTTTGACAAGCCCTTTAATTTAGGTCAGCCTTCAGGCACACACATTGCACTTAAACATATCATCCCCAAATTATATTATTGTGCAGTCTGACTGATTCTATAATCAGAGAGAAACTTCAAAGCAATGCATCTGTCTGTGGTGCAAAAATGTATAGAGGCTGTGTGCTGATTCAAGGTGCTGCATAATTCATTCTTATATGCTTCATAACATCAAAAACCCAAACTGCAGCAGGTGAGTTTTCTATTGTATCACTATGTGCTGCGCTTTAATGTCTTGAATACTTTGATTTGCATTGCAGCGCAGCCCTTTAGGTAGTTAATATAATCTTTTCCAGATATACCCAATGGACTGGAATGTAAGCACTTTGCAATGCAAATAAGTCTTTGGGAAAGGGGCGGAGCTGACATGTCATTGCGCAAGTGTGGCTTCAGAATCGGCGATGTATGCACTTAAAGTAATTACAAAATAATTGCAGCGTGTTAAAGGCTAAAGCGAGGGGGCTTGAGGAGATGATACCCGCTCACAGAAAAAAAAATCTGCCACAAAGATGATAGCTTGTGTAAGCAGCCGGCAATAAATAGGCACCTTTCTCATGAAAGGGAAATGTGATAGCCACTCTATTACTCAAGAGGAAAGAATGTAAGTAAACCATCAGCGGAAGAGTCAAGTACAAACACGGCTTTGTCCTTCCCTATAAACAATATAACAGCAGACGAGAATTATTTCCATGTAGTGATCAAAAGCAGAGGCTGGTAATTAAAGTAGTGTTGTCGCTATCTGAGGGATATCAGAGAGACAACAACACATCATTTGTTTTATGGCCGGTGAGGATAAACTACTCCCAATAATCAAAGTGTTATATCATTCAGCGCAAACAAGTAACCGGATCACAAGCGCCACATATGGCCACAGTCAATCATAACTATTGCTTTTCTGTGCCAACAACGGCGTAATGTAACACACAGGCGTGTAAAGTGCTGCCTCAAATGGGAGCTGTCAATATCACATTGTTAAGGATGGAAATGTCCACATGGAAAATTATGCAAAGCGTGGAGAGTAGTTAAAACGTGTCAGCACTGGCTTGGCTCTGCCACGCTTTATGAGTCGATGTGAACCTTTCAACATCAGCCGGCGTTACAAAATATCTAACTACTATCGTTCAGTCTGATCTGAGCTAGTTTGATCCCATGCATTCATTACCGTTTCGCAATTTCCGCCCATATGTCAGTATTTGACACGCTTTGCCAAGAAATGAAATGACACAATCTAGGCGCAGGATTCTTGCGGATTTTCCCCTTTCTAACACAATTAACCCCATAGAGCGCAGCGGCAACCTTATTGAGCGCAGCTGGACAAGTGCACATTCAGCAGTTGACACCACAATAGACAAACGGGCTCAAGTAAAACTGGATAACACATACGGCTGTAGGTCAACCCTTTTACTGCTCGGATACATCTGTATCAGTGCGTATTGTGCCTGTGACACCGGAGACTCCACAGACACAGCCAAGTCTTAATGCAGTAAAGATGCAGTTAAATAAAATGTTCGCCAACCAGGGGGAGAACAAACACCAGAAAAACAACCATCAAGCACAATCATTCACCAGACGGTTAATATTCCTACCTCTCCGTGAGTGACTGTTCGTCCCTGGGGTGTATCCTCGGGTAGAAAATAAAGTTTGGAGCTTGATAAAAGTTGCTTGCTTGTTCTTTCTTCCCAGAGCAGCTGAAGCTCCGCTATGCAAATAGGATCCTCCGGTTTACATCTGACGAAGAAAAAGTCTCCGAGAGACAGAATCCTGGGTTTGCCGTCCCGGTTAAATTTAAAGGCTTTATAGAATATGTATGGTCCATGTAAACCGCAAGACGAGCCCACCCACTGTTGAGAAAAACAAAAACAGGCAAATTAATGAATGGCTTATCAACTCGTTCAATAAACAAATCGTAGTCGAGTGGACACCAACATTAAAAACATTCTCGCGTAATTACGCGCGGCTGGATACGATTACTTCACGAAATCTCAGCTTTGCGCACACAATTATTATCACGGAACTATTTTTAGATGTTTAACATACAACACAGATGTGGTCATATTAAATGCAATGTCTCAAAGTTTTGTGGATGAGGCGTGCGGGAACAGTTTAAAGTAGGAAACGATTAACACAACAGGAAAATAAAATAAATCGACGGTTGATAACAAACGTTACCTTCAGTGAGTTCGGCTCCATCTCGACGTTATGAATTGATTAAACTCAACACGCTCTCCAAACTTGCTGGCTTGAATGGATTGCCGAAGGTCCTGGAAGGGACATATCTCCGTAGAGTTTATAACACCGTGTATCAGCCACTAAAAAGTACAGGAAAAATACTTAATGTGGCAAAATACACTGGAGAAAATATCATTTAAGTGAGCGAATAAATTCAAAGATATAAATCTCTGTTGGTGATTTTTTGGAGCATATTTATCCAACGTGGTCGTGCAAACATATGAGATATTGAGTAATATTCACCAAAATAGGACCAATTTTCGAGCAAATATAAACAACAGCTGCATTTAAAAACAATACGCACCGTTTAGGTTGAATTATCCCCACGTTAAAGCCTTATTTTGCGCCAAAATACGCGTTCCGTTGCGTTCGCGAAATTACGTGTCTTCCAGGACTTCTGTAAAAGACGTTCAGTATGAAAGCACATTTCTCACAGTAATGACACTGAGGCGCTTGCTGTGGATGCCTTCAAGAAACAATGTTACATGAAAGTTAATAGGGCTATCAAATGATTCCTCAAAAGGTAATGGAGGACCCGTGAGGTGCCGGTTTTGCTTTGAGCGGAACTTGGTATGCGTTATGGCACAGGCGGGCGCGTTGGTTTTAGTGGAAATAATGGCCTTTATATTTTTGAGGCGAGCATAAAAGACAAATTTGGCCGAGTTAGAAAGCGGGCGTCACGAGACTGAATTCACGAGGCGGTCCATTATCCGGACATAAATCATCTTAAAACGTCGCGCTGACCTTGTGAAGACAGCGGGATATTTATTTGACACGGGTTACCACATTTGCAAGATTAAAGCCTCTTATATAATTATGTTGATTAATATGTACTGTTAAATGAATTATTCCAGCGCAGTGTTTGGAAACAGTATTTAAACCTGAGTCACTGATGATAGTTTGGCCGTTTATTATAATTTGTGCAAACTTCAAGGTTTCATTTACATTATATGGACTCGTTGTCCTCAGTCTCCGCCGGCTGTACGTGTCAGCTGTATTTTATCTGCTGTTTGGAATTATTCATGTCCCCTGTTAAAAGTACCCACTCAGTCCACAGCGCTGTGCTGTTTCTCCACTGTCACGCACCCTTTGCCCTGCATTTATCCACCACACAGATCACAGAGCATGCAACAGCGACATATAGGCCTACTTCTGACATCAGCTATTTCAAGTACAGTATTACGCAATGCGCTTTTTTTCCTGAAATGACGGGCCGAGCATACAGGCGCATTGATTCACATCCAGTAAAGTGTTTTCCTGTCTGCAAATGTGACATGCTTTCTGTTTCTGGAGCAGCTGCTGCTCGGAATGACTGCCTGGTGGGCTTTTGAAAACATGTAGACAGATGATGAAGAATTACAGGCATTTTGGGCTGAAGTACACATAATATCCACCCATCATATCAATACAGACTGAATTTGCATAATATATTTGGGTTTAATGGGTTCATATGTCATATATTTACTCACAGCTAATAAATAATGCACTAAAAGTTCATAGACCAGTTGTAATCAGTTGATAAGGACAACTTCTGGTTTCGCAGTTCTTCATTAATTTGAACCACATTTTAAAAGCAAATATTAATGATCAACATTTATATCTGCTTTAACCTCCTGAGACCCATGAAAGTACAAGTTTTGGCTTTTTGTTTAAAAAAAAAATAAAATTAAATCATGTAACAGTTTTTTCAGATGCATTTTTTTAGGGAATGTTTTGTTTGTTTGGGTTATTTTTTTTAATATAAAGCCGTGAAACAACACCCTTAGCTGGGTCTTAGAAGGCTAAGATAGTCCAGAACTATTTTTTTTCTTTTAAATGGTTTGTAACTGATTTATAAAGCATTAATATTGACTTTTTACCCATTTAACCCATCAGACATGAGTTGTAAACCCTTTATAAAGGCCACTTTGTAGTGAGCATAAGAGCACTATGTTTTAATACTGAAATAGCTGAGGCAATGTTCTGTGACACCCGGATATTTTAAGTACTAGTTTAGTGCTTTGGTTCAGAGAAAAAGGTGGATTACACAGAGGCTCATTGTCTTATGTGCGGTTGCAGCGGTGTTGGGATTCCTGCAGTGAATCCAATATAAACCACAGCTCTTAGTGTTATCTTTCCTGATTTCTCTCACAGCAATTTCAGACGCTGAATCAATGGGGTTGCATTGTTAATAGCAGTCACCATAATGAAGTCCCTGGTTAATCAATGGCACCACTCAGGCTCTTATCTGGCAATTGCAAGTGTTTGCTTGTCAACAACCAGAGCCCAGCAGTGAGTGCAACATTGTGATGCAGATATTGATGGGAATTTAGATGAATCAAGTTGCACGCCGAGTGTTAATTAGGAGGTTCGGGATGAAAAGTTGACTAGTGTCTTGGGTATTGGATCAGAATCCATGGGATGAAGCCAGACAATTTCAGAACAAAGGCGTATTTTCTCTAAAACTTACAGGAATTGCATATGTGAAAGTAAAACAAAGCAAAATACAAATATCTAACTGGATCTAACTGAAACAAACACTGAAACTCAAACTGAAGATGCATCTTACATTTCTATAGCATGATCAGGACATATCATAACAGGATAAATAAAGGTGTCAGTTATGATAACACAGACAGGTTGATAAGGAGGCAGATGAACTCTTACATTGACTATGACTCAATACGAAGCTTAAAGAGCAAGTGAGAGGAGTAAGCTTGTGAATGTATTAAGGTAAATAAAGCATGACAAAGAGTGGAATCAGGTGGTGGGGGGAGATAGGTGATGAGAGGAAGTAGAGGAAATAAAAGTAAACATAGATTTTTACTGTTCTAGTTGAGAAATGCCATCAAAGACCAACCATAATTAAAGGGTACTTTCAGGTAGGGCAGGAAGTGGGATCAGATGAGCTACAGGCTTGACGTAGAACTTACAGCTGACAACAACTTCAGCTGTTCTGATGCAGCTTTCTTTGCTTTTTAGAAGGAAATCTTTTTTTTTTTTTTTTTACACACGAAAAGGCTTGTGGTAACTAGTCAACAATTATCACTTTAGCAGATGACTGCAAATACACTTGGTCTTTTTGCTATTTATACAGTATGAAGTAAATTTGGGTAGGATTTTTGGTATAATTACAGAAGAGTCATACTAATATTTCAATATTTTAAGAAAAGATGCATCCTGAGAAATGTTTGTGGGATCTCATACTAAAGTAAAGCAATATAGGTCTTACATTTCCTCCCTTGCACCCACAGCACATGTGCTTACCACTATGCTTGTACATTTTACCTATAGTACTTATGCATACAGCGATACCATTGATACTTAAGTAGCTATTCAGATTTTCCATTGCCTTAAAAAGAAAACCTGCAGGCGTCATCATCATCACCAGGCTTTCCACTGTGAAAAAACATGCAACTGACTGGTGTTACTGTTAGCTGCTATTAATTCCTAAGATATACATACATATGTGGCTTCTGTTATCTGTAGGCTGGATAGATCACATTCTGAGAGGAATTTCAGCCCACAAATCCCATGAAAATATCAACATTATTGAGTTATTTTGTCTGCAGAAAAAGCAGCAGAAGGTTAGAGAAGTAGAGCAGGCTGATGAGAAAACAGGCGCATATGGGGTGTTAGGTGATGTACTAATTAGGATTTATAGCCTAGTTTGTGAATTATATACAGAAGCATCAGCAAATATAGCTTTTGAAAGTTAAAATACTGGGTCTTGGGTTTATTGTAAAAGCAAAGTGAGAAATATATCAGAGAAAGTTGGTTTCATAAGGTCAGATTCACTCAATGTTTAAAACTCCCTTAAAAATATAAACAGGGCCATATTTGCCATTTATCTTATTATATCACTACCAATAATAGTGCCAAAGTCATCAAATGAGACTGGGTTGGGGGAAGTTACTGGGATTATATTGTCCCATGATACACAGTAAAAAGTTAAAACTTGAATCCACTTAAACATTTTTCTTCAATATTTCACACACACGAAAAAAAAAATAGTTGAGTGAACCAAATTAAATGACATTAAATGACATTCAATATAATTTAGTTTGGTTCACTCAACTATTTTTTTTATATGTGACCTATTGAAGACATTTTTTTAAGTTGATTCAAGTTTTACTTTTTACAGTGTAAGAACATTATATGTTGACTGGACCAACATCTACAATATATACCATAGTGTTAAATGAGGAATGAATCAACACTTTTTTGAACATGTCATTTGTGCTCCAATGACTGCTTTCACACCATTTTTTTTACAGAGCGTATCTACCACTCCCACATGACACGGAAATGAGTAGATGTGAAACAAAACTGAATTTTCCTTGTAACCACTACAGTTGAAGTCTTCCTGCAATTCTAGTTTCCCACTTTTGAAGTTTGTTTGTTGGTCACATAAGATTTCAGTATAATGGAGAAGTGAATTGTGAAAGGACCATGAGTAGAAGGTCACGATGTATGCATTGTGTTGAAAGGCCTTTGAACAATTTGTCACATTTCTTCTCAGATCTGTTGCCAATCATAACCATCAGATGGTCGAAATAGTTTTTTCCTGTGGAGTAAAAAGGAGGTTTGAAAGGTCAATGTGTAATTTTAATGACATCTAACAGTGAAGATTGTAACAACTGAAACCATGACAATGACATGTTGGCATGCTGCTCTTATTCTCTTAGGATCTGAAACCTCTGGTAAATTTCAATAAAGTCTTTGTAGCTAGTGTGGTACTATTATCCATCATACACCGTAGTGGTAAGTCTGTCATATTGTGAGTAGAATCAAGAACAGTTAGATGGACTGACTCAGAATCCATTTAAAGGATTTGCCTCATTCAACCTCCAGTATGAATGAGCCAGAGCTACTGCACACCTCTGTGGACTGGTTTATGTGAAGGGAGGGGAACTGGCCTCACCAAAGCAATCCATCTACACTTGTGGAAGGGTTTTCTATTCTGGTCTTGAGATTTCAGCGGCAGAGGGATGTTCATAGTTCCAGGATGGACAGAGATCAGGCATTGATATCTACAACATCTTGGTAAGTCTGTGTTGTTGGTGTTGGGGTGATGGTGGATCATAAGTAGAGGTTTAGAGGACAATATCAAATTAACTTTTTTTTTCTCTTTAAAAAAAAAAATAATGGATTATATTTTTATAGCGCTTTTCAAGTCACCCAAAGCGCTTTATATTATTGATCCATTATTCATTCGCTCTCACACTCTCCCTCTGGTGGTGGTAAACTACATTTGTAGCCAAAGTTGCCAGACTGACAGAAGCGTGGCTGCCAAAATGCACCTATGACTCCTCCAAACATTCATACACCAGTGTGAGAGGCACTGGAGGGAAGGAGAGTGAAGTGTCTTGTCCAGGAACACAACAGACTGACTTGGACAGACCAGGATTTGAACTGCCAACCCTTCAGTTATTGGGTGACCCGCTCTATCGCCTGAGCCATGGCCAACCCTGTTTGCTCTGTTTGATGACCATCCGGTTCAGCAGACTGAAGTTTGGGCCTGGTAACTGAAGAACTGTGGTACTGGGCCATCTGTATGGACTCAGCATCATCAGCCGGGTCACTGACTGAATCAACTTAACCTCCAGTCATGAATGTTTGTGGTTTCTGAGTCTCTTCCGGCCTGTGTTTGCTTGAAGCCCATGGAGTGCAGTTGTAGAATTCAAAGTGTCTCTGCCTCGTAGCGTGACTTCTTTTCTGAATAGGTCACAGAGGAGTGCACGTAACAGTAGCTCCAGTCTCAGTGCTGACGAGCATGGACTCCAAAGATGTGACGCATTGTTATGATACACGCTTCTAAGGTTTTATATTTGTACCTGAAAAGGTCAGATTTGCAGCTCCGCAGCAGTGTGAGTGTGCACTCTTGGGGATCAGCTCAGTCTTTGGAGAGCCAAAGTTCACTGCTTTCAGACACTTATAGATTCAGATGGTCGACGGCCGAAGAGTAAAACAAAGCTGGGATCTCTTTACTCTCTTTACTGCTCTAGCAATGTTTAATCAAAATAAGTGCAAACTTTCAAAAGTTAAAAAGTACTGACTGGACAATAGGGTGCTTTTAGAGAAATATGATGGATAGATTATTAGCATATATGAACATAATCATTTGAAAGATACTACCCCTTTCCTTTTGTAAAATCTGAGTACATGTACCAAGACAGCTAATTCATCAATCTGAGTTTAGTATGAACATAAAAAGCTTTCAGAAACCAATTTAAGAAACACGGCCAAGAAATAACATGTGTTATCCAGCATCAGCACATAGCATTACTAAATCTAATAAGTCAATCCTCAAAGGCTGTGTTGTAAATCTTTCAGATTTTCTACCTCAGGATAAGTTTATTGGGTCAATGTGCTCGACTAAACGAAATACGGTTACACAATACATGAATAGTTTGGGTTTCTTTTTTAATCTCTGTCAAGGACCTCCAAATGAACAGATTGAAGAGGCCTTGGTGCAGGTAATAAAGTAAAAACTGAACTATTTTAAGGTAGATACAGTCTTATTTGGTGCATGTAGCAGAACTGTGCCGTGAGTGGTAACGCTTTACTTTCTCAGCACAGGTGTTCCACATTCCTCATAATGAGGCAGCCTCAGCAGGGAGCCACAAATGCGGTTGGAAAGCCACCTCAAAATGGAGAGCCGAGGTTGTGGTTTTAACCACAGCAAAGAAACACAAAGCCATTAAAATAGCATATTCCCTCATAACTCTGACCATATGTTGACATGTCTTAATGATGAATTTTGATTTTAGCTGGAATGGCTTAAAATAATATTAACCATTTCACCTCTTTCTTCAGAGCCACAGTTGCAGTAGGATATAGCAGCTGCAAAGAGTTAGAATCAACTTGAAGCCTATCACTTTCTAAAGAAGGAAAATGTGAGAGTACTCTTAAACACAAATAGTCAGGCATATTTATTGCCTCATGTTTGGCTTTTACTTAAAAAAGCAAAACATCTCGATGTCATTTTAGAATTTATGACCATACAAGGTATTATGAAAATCTACTGATGACTAAAGCAAGAAAGCCTCTGAGAAATGAGGGCAACGCACTTTATCTTCCACTCATTCCACATGCACAATTGCATTACACCAGTGGATATCCATCTATCATCAATGGAAAGCCCAGGGACATTAAAAATCCATCAAGTAAATTTGTCCACGGGAACACGTTTCAATAGTAACTTTACACCTGCGTCTTTGTGCTGCTGTAATCACATGACAATGGCCCCGTCTGCAGGATGTCTTTAGGAAAGGTAACAGGAGCTCTGAGTAATGTCGCTGGGCTAATTTTAGACTCTCACACTCATTATAACATGGTGTTACATTTCTCTGCCAGTCCACCTACACAAGACAGCACATGCACAAAAAATCCAATTACATTATTGAAATCATTACTTATAATTAAGATTTAAGTTAGAAGTGTTCATCTGCAGGCTCCTTGAGGTGATTTCTGTGTGTATTAGCAGGTGTCAGCCAGTGTACTATAGGCTGAATATTAACTGACTTCGCTCATAAATATTTGTGATGCTGTGATATCTCAGAACATCAAAGTACGTAGCTACCGCATGCTGAGAACTGTGTCTCTGCTGGATGATTATTGCTCACAGCAGAACTGATAGCCTCCTAGAAAAAGAAATATTTCTCTCCTTTTGTTCTTATCTAATATCAGACTTGTTTATCTGAGTAACCATACCTCATCATGTTTCATGCATAATTTATGGTTTCTAGAATCCACCTTTCAATTACAATATTCAACAACCAGGCTGCCTCATTTCCAACAGACCCATTATTTTATCCATTCCTAACCGCAGAGCCACTGAGTGTATCTACCATCACATATTTATATGTGTATTAGGTACTGTAATTCATATGGCAAACATTGGTTAGCCCAGTCTGAATGACTGCCATGACAATGAACTAATTGCCTGCAAAACACAATTTCACATTCATGGGCCACTATTACAGCTGAATTGTTTGATAATGTCAAGTGAGTCATTTTATTAAGCGCCACACAAATGTAATCATGCGGCAGGACAACGTGAATTCAAGTGTATACAAGTGTTAACATCACTATGGGTTTTAGGTTATTACTGCTGCAGCAAATGTAAATTTGGCTCATTGATGGAGAGTGCTCAGCTGAATCAGAAATGTGCAAACCACAAACTAAATAGGCTGCTTCATTCCCCTTCCATCTGCATACACATCAGCACACATACACACACACATACACATAGACTAGAGTCGCATTTTATATCTCCCCATCTGAAACCAGGATTAGAACCATGAATAATGTATTTATGTAAATGTCTGATGGGTATAACTATAAAAGATGAGAGTGATTGAAAAGGCATTTTGTTAGATTGAGTTACAGCTGCCTATGAGTTATGGATGTTTTCAGTGCAGAGAGGGAGCCGAGCACCCAAAAAAAGCCAGTATTTTTGAAGGCAAAGAGGTCACAGTGTCACCTCCACATCTGAGGAATACATTAATACAGAACCTGATCTCAGCATTTACGATTTGCACGCTGCGTTTCAAACATCACTCAGGTTATTACACCCAGTGGTCAAACTATCATTGACTATAAAGTCGCTGAGGACACTGACCTCAGCATTTACCATCTGCGTAATGCATCACGACCGCCTTTCCTGTCAAACATCGAATTGTTATAAAACGGGCATAAATGTCAGCAGACATCTATGATCAGATTATTCACTGGTGCGTGTCAACCTCCCATCTGGGCTGAGATTGCTGCATTATGTATATGTCAAATAACTGTGTGTAAAGGCAATTACAATGCAACCATTTTACGCCGACAGTTTTCTGGATTTCTCACAAGGTATTCTATTTGAATAAAAGATTCAGATGGCATGTGTGCAATACTGCTGTAATCTGTGTAATCCATGAGATATATCTGTAAACCGGGGCATAAAATTCAGCCTATTCAAGTATGGAGACAAAGGATAAGTTATAAAATATGACTGACAACTGCTGAATTGTTCCATTAGAGCTATGCAGCAAGAGAAATACAGTATTTTGTTCAGAGTGTAGAGCCTGAGCACACATATTAAAGAAAAAAAAAGCCTCTCAGCATTAATAATTTATCTCATTTTATAAGGCAATTTAGCAGTCACTTGAAGTTGCTATGGTGACAGGGGGGTATTTTGAGACAACTAATGACCTATGCAAAACCCACTCACTGTAAACTTCACTCAAGCTAAATGAGATTGCTGTCTGTGCTGTGTGTGATACATGGCTGAGAACTTAATCCCCACGCTATGCTTGGCCTTTTTTTACACAGGACAAATTAAGGTTGTTAATATCAATGTAAAACATCTGTGGGCTGTTTACTGTAAAGGGAATATGAGCCAAGTAGCAACCGGGGGCCAACGCTGCACTGTATAATAGTCTTTTGTTTTGATTGCTAATGCAGAATTCATAACAGTTGTCAAGCTCAGGTCAGAAAAAATCCAGTGAGTGAAAGGAAAATGAATACTCATGATATAGTTTGAATGTAATTCAATATGTTTCACACTAAATCCCTTTCAGTATCTCTTTATTTTTCAGCTTACGTCAAAGATTCCACACTGGAAAAGCTTTGAAGACCTGCTCTGTTCTGGGGCGAATCATATTTGTCCAATAACTGCTTGGCCTAATGCAGCTGTCGGAGCTGTGAGAGAATGAGTCATGTGTTACCCATTTCAGTCCAATTTCTCCCATGCAAATGCCTGACATGTGTGACTCCGCAGGCCCGAAGTTGGAACAGGATTTCGAAACGTGGGGAGAGAATCAAGGCCAGGGCTGTTTGACCTTTTATCCACCTGCTTCACCCATAACCTGCACGGTGTACAAAAAGTTTACATTCAAGGAAACTATTGATTTGATGCTGTTTCTGACATGGCTTTTATGTAAACTCAGCTGGCATTTAATGTAATGAATAAACAAAGAGGACATTATTTCGTTGTTTTTCCTTAAATAGAGTTCCACTTTGGAAAATATGAGTTAGATTCACAGAACTACATTATGTAATATTCATCCTGAGTGCAATGGCTTTTATTTAAATGGGACCTCTCCTGTCTGCATATCCTTCATTTTTTACTTTTGTGTAGAGCTTTATGGTTATCAGCAAACATTTCAGGTTGACTAATAAAGGTGTGACTGAGAGCTGTTTGTTGTGTCTGCTCTGGAAGCTCTGGTGTGCACTGCCACCTGTTGGACAGCTGCAGTAACGACACAGGGCTGGTGACAGTTATATTACCCAGTGATTACAGGAGGTAATTTGCAATGTAACATAACATCACAGTTATTAATGAACTACAAAGGTGTAGCTGGTGGTTACACACGACTCATAAAAGCCATGACATGGTTTAATACAATGTGAAGAAACAGGATGAAAGTGCAAAATTCTTTTCATCAGCTAACTACAGCAGCTGTCAGTGTATACAACACTTAAACTGTCTCATAAAATCAAAACAAATGAAAACCTCTGCAAGGCAGTTAAGACCTAACACATTTATTGAACAGCAGCAGAAACCCAAGCCTATAAAAGCTTTAAGTAAAGAGAAAAATATAATGTTGAAATACATTAATCTGTGCACACTTCACACTTTAATTTTAAGTGCTACTATTAAAAAAGATGAGAAATATCAATGCAAAGCATTTGTATTCTGTTTACTCTGTGGGGAATAGCAGCAGCCAGCACTGCACTGCACTGCGAAACAGTTTTTTATTTAGTCAATGAAAGGAAAATGAATACTTGCTGTATGGCTGATTTTACATTCAAGTGCAGATGGTGCAGTTTTCAAAGATGCCTGATACCTTGGTTTGAAAGGATAAAATTCAAATATAGTAAATTTACATATCACACAGTTCAGACTGATAAACAATATTTTGTATGTCTGACAAATGGTGAATTGGAGACTCTGAGGGTAACTAGAAATTCAGTGTCTTGTCATGTGCACAGGCGCTCTGGACTGAACTACAAACCCTCTCGTTGGTGGATAATCCACTTGACCTCCTGAACCACAGCCACCCACTCAAAATGAACCTTTAGAGGAAACATAAGAAGTCAAATACACATAAAACTTACAAATATTATTTCAATTACTGAAACAATAACTAACCAATTTTATAAACACTAAAAGGTGTTAACACAAACGCATCTTAAATTGAGCATAGTCTTTATGGGGAAAAGGAAGGTCAGTTTCAACATTCTTATCTTTTCTTATAGGAATTTCATTGTTTTCCCTCCTTTGGAAGCATCATTTAAAGTCATACTTTTTTAGTATGTTGTACACAATTATAATGAATGACATTTCCAACAACTGAGTTCTCACATGTATGACTGTCCTTCTCTATTGAATTCAACAGTACAAAAGGATTTTCTGCTGACACAGCAAACAGTGGCGCTCTACATTGGCCGCATAACAGCGCTGATTGAAGCAGCAGCACAGAGGGAATCACTGTTGTGTGATCAGTGAACAGAGCCCCTCGGCCATCTCTGTCATTATCATCTCCACACAGCCGAGAGCGGAGTCTGAACAGCAGCCTCACACAGACTCACGGCTAACACCAGGCCTGTGGTATGATGTTAGAAGGCATCGCTGTCTCAGACAACAGATCAGGGTTTGTTCCACTTCATGACTGACTGGCACGTCTCTGCTTTGAAGGACTAAGTCGATGTTGTTAAGAGGCAACACTCTGATTCCAAAATTGGTTTGATTTTCTGTTTCAGAGCCACTTTTTTTGTGTATAGTTTACTCCAGACTTCAATTACTTGGAAACCAGGAAACGGTAAACACCAGGGATGTGTTTTACAGATACATCAGTGGTTTCACAAAGTCTCAAGCTGCAATGTTTTTTGATGCCAGCGTCAAAAAAAATAAAAACATTCCCCTTCTAGCAAGGAGCTGGATGTTCTACAATTCTCAGTGGCTGAATACGTCACTGTATTTCACGTGATGAAAATCAAAATATGATGATGGACAATTTGGAACAAAGACAGGAAAAGTCTGTCTCCTTTCCAAGGTCATAGGCCTCTCTACTGTTTCCTTTCTTTTGTGCCGGCTGCTTGGCCAACATGGGGATTGATTTGAATAGAAATCAACTCAGCACGGAGCCAAGTAGGGCAATACAACTTCTGTCTGTGTGTGTGTGTGTGTGTGTGTGTGTGTGTGTGTGTGTGTGTGTTGGCTCATGTGCATGTCTGTGTGTTTTTGACTTAGCGAGTCACTGCAGGCATAGTTTGCCGAATCATATCCTGTATGTAGAGATAATAAGATCTGTGATTAGACTGCATTATAATGGTTTAGCCTAATGTTGGGTAAATCCTAATGACTCTGAATTCACACATTTTATGAATGGTTGGCTGCTCTTTTCAACTGATATTAGCATTAAACCTGACAGTTAAATGATGCTGAATGATCTACTAGATTATATAAAGAGCTGTGCTTTTCAGCAGCTTTAGTCAAATTGAAACATGTTTTAATAGCTACAGTTTTGTCTTTATACAGAATCTTCTGTTTGACTCTATTCATTGCATTGTTTGGCTTGTTTTTTGTATGTCTGTGATAGTCATTACACTGATAAAGCGGGATGTATGAAGTGGCAGATCTAGAAAATCTTACATGGGTATCACAATGAGTTTTACACAAATGGATTCAACAAAACATCCACAAAAATATTTAAACACCATTATATTGTTATATTATTTGTATACATTATGTGCTCTTAAATAGAAAAAAAATATGTGCAAGACCAGACAAACTGAAGAAAATTGTGGAGCTCTTAAAAAATAAAACTATTAAAACCTCTTAACCCAAAACTCAAATCCCTAACCCGGGTTTAGGATTAGGCTCACACAACATAACTGTAAATCCAGTATATATATATATATATATATGGCTTCATTTGGAAAGCAACGTATTGTAGTTTTAGATTAAAATCTAAAACATCAGCTGAGAAATAGCTCACATGTAGCCTAACCCTAACCTGAAAGAGGGGTCAAATGAAAACATGAAAATATTCCACCACAAAGAAAAGGTTGTACACTAAAAAACTGAAAATAAAACCCAATTAGAACAGAAACATAACAATTTTACAATCCATAAAGACCCAAACAGGCAATCAAAACCATCTACTGATCTAAAGTGCTTCATAATTTCTGAGCCACTAAACCTATATACCTATGACATGACTCATTTGAACGTTCAGAGGCTCCGTAGTGAACGTGGAAACACCATCATCTTCTACAATATTGATTCACCAGGAAAACCAATGGAGTTTGATTAATGACAGTGGATAGAGATGCTTGTTTTTAGACTCTGTTATTGATATCTTCGTGGAAAAAGTCACTTTTTCTTCAGTTCTTTCTGTTTTTGTTATAATAACATTCAACTTTAAATGGGTCATATTATGAAAAATTGACTTTTGAGCGGTTTCCTATCAATAATAAGCATCACTGGGCTGTCTACAATTCCTC
>JAQQZY010000008.1:19405624-19415797 GCA_030068375.1 Ostorhinchus rueppellii
TATATTAGCTTGTTCCTAAAGTCATATTGATAATATACTCTATAAACTTAGACAATGATAAAAAGTCATGGATCAGGCACAACTTTAAGACCTAAACATCCCCTGCTGACCTACATAATTCAGGTAAAATTTTTTCTCTGTTTCATCAGATATGACCCATTTGAATGAAGTGAACATGAAAATATTGTTGGCGTCTGTAGCATTGATTCACTATTCAATAAACCCCTTGTAATTAGATTTGAAAATTTCTTAATTTTGAGTTGAATTTTCTCTGAGGTTTTTTGAACATTTGCATGATCCGTAAATTAAATAAACATAGAATAAATTGTATTAAATCACTTAGGGAAAGTTCTATTTCCTTTGGAAGTCTCAAAAAATAGTTGTAAGTGGTTTGACATAAATCTGTCATTTATGAGTGCACTGTTTTACCAGAAAAGTCAACTGATCAAATCTAATATTTACTCTGTAATTTGAAAACAATTTTTAAGACATTAAAATCAACACAGCAGGAACTTAGTAAGTGCTCTTATGTTATTTATGACAGAAGAGGTCGTGGTCTGGTTTGCTGAATCAGAGCGTTTGTGGATTGTATTGATTCATGTGATGAAGCTGAATGGGTCTGAAATACTTCACTGAACATTTCTCATGAGTCATGTATGTCTCCTTCCTCTATAATGTACAAAATTTAAAATAACAGCGTGAGAAGTGTTAAAACTATCCCACCTTGTGATATGGAACAACAGAGGACCTTCTGTGGGGTTTTCCATATGCTGATGACTGTAACTTTGACTTTGACCAGGTAATGCTGATCGCCCCGACCGGTGACTCAGCCCACATCTGACCTACTGAGGAAATTTTGGACATTTTAACTCACAATCAGCATTATTTAGCTCCAAAATTTTATAGGACTAGTACCAAGAACAGAGTCAAGCTGTCTTTAAGAGTTATTATTTTTTTTTTTTAACCTTAAATACTTGGAATATTCATTAAGACACAATAAACATTTCAGTTTCACCTTGATGGAAGTGTCACCGGGCTGGTTTTGAACTGATATGGCTGATGCAGTGAGCTCACTCTTCATGAATTTATGTTCTCAGGTGATTAGTTTCTGTTCCCTCTGAGTAAAGAGGCCGTTGTTTGCTTTTTGGATGCCGCACAGGTCATAATGTCTCTCCACAGGGAGGGAAAAAGGAAAGGGAAAGTGAGGAGTGACTCAGCACACAGGTCGCTTTAAGATTGTGTAAATCAGGTGAATACATAGATGATGGAAAATAGTCCGCTTTGTCTACATTCAACCCTTTTTTTTAAATTTTAGTTATGTAACCAGATTTACAACATTAGTAAATCTACTTGTGATTTTTAAAATAATATGAAAATTATAATGCTACACATATATAACACTTACTTGCAGGCATATATTAATACAGTAGATATTAACTTACAGTATAAAACAGATATGGGAGGATCTCAAGGCATTGATACTTTTCTTTTCTTTTCTGTTAGAAAACTCATATGCTATCCAAATTAAGTTAATTAGACAGAGTGTTCAAATATTAATTCATATGGGATCTTAGAGAAATAACCACATGCTATTAACCACGTTAACGCTTTTCCCAGGATAGGAGACAATGACTTCTCCCAGACAGACCTTGTATTGTTTATCCACAACTACTGTATAAGACTGAGACTTTAGGAGATGATCCTTTGAGTTTGGATTTGTTGATGATTGATGTAAGAGTCACAACTCTAATCTCCTTCTTGCAAGAACAAATCAACTGACTCAGTTCAGTTTTTTGAATTATGAGTAGTATTATGGGTTTATGGACTGTTGTTTGTTTAATTCTATAAAGCCCTGTGAGGAAACCTAGTTGTGATATAAGGCTGTACAAATAAAAATGAAATTGAAATTGAAATTCACTTCCTGGTTATGACAGATATTTTCCTAATATTTTTTTTTCACACAACCAAACATTATGATGCCTTTAAACAGTTTAATTTGTCATTTTTTATTGTTATTAATTCAAAATATCAATATAAACACTTGTATGTATCCACCGCTTGTATGAATAAAACAATATAACTGAAAGCACAATAACTTATATGCATGCACACATATGTATCTTCCTGTTTTATCTATTCATTTTGACATGTCATCTATCTATGATTTATCAATGAAAGACATGATACTACTTAATGGATTAGTCTTTGTCAGGTTTCCATTCTACCCATTTATGTAATTTTGCAACAACACTTTACTTTTCGGACTCTTAATATTCTTAGCAGATCCATCTAATCCAAGAAAAAAGTGTATTCACAAAAATGCTAACCATTTTCACTTAAATTCAAGAATAGATTAAAAAATAATATGGAAAAAAAGGCATTTATTTTTATCTACTTCTCACCAGCCAGTCAAATGTGACACATAGCAGAGAAAAAGGAAAACCACATCATTTTGAGTGTGTTTCTGTTGTAGGTACTATTATAGGTAGACAGCGGTTAAACCGGCGTATATCACCTCTCACTGTTTGGCTCTGATAAGATCATCTGTTTACCACTCTAACTCACAGGTGCAAAGATAACTATGTTTATATGTGTGAGTTTCAGATGTGCATTAGGTGAATTACAAAGGTTTTTTTTTTTTAATTTTAGGCCATGATTAGTAGAAATAAATCTATACTTAGGAGACCGCAACAGCCACGGGAAGCAAAAACACCTACTGACGTAAAATGTTTAATGACTTATGAACCAGTAATCATCAAAATGTATAAACAATTCAGTTAAAATGCAGTTTCTCAGATTTTCAGTGACATCGGATATGACCCATTTGGACTCTCAGAGGCTCTGTGAAGCATTATTATCTTCTGTAAAATGTATTCACTTCTAAAACCCATGTAGTCTGATAAAAGATGTTGGATGTTGCTTGTTTTTATGTACGGTTCATGACATTTTGTTTGTTTTGATATAATAATCTTTGGATTTACTCAGATTTTTTAATGAAAATCACCATGATTTCAAATTAAATATAGGAAAATACCTGATTTTCAGTGATGCCAGATGCAGATTAATATTTTAATAGATCATTGGAAAGGCTGAATGTAGAGAAAAAAAATATTTGGAAATTGACTCAAAAATAGTTCTAGGTCTTTAAGGGTTATGCATTATATAAATTTTTTTATCAATTGTTCTTTTTTATTATTTAGTTTTTGTTTGATTTTTTCCACTATTATTATTATTATTATTATTATTATTATTATTATTATTATTATTATTATTATTATTATTATTATTCCCCTGTGTTTTATAATATGTTTGTCTGAAATAAACTAAACCAAAATTAACTAAAACTAAACTAAATAAATTTTACTTTTTTTTTTTTTGGCCAATCAATACACCACATCTGTGTTTTAGAGCCTCCAGACTGGTTCTAAACAGTATAAACACCATTCATGGTTGCACTCATTCAGTCAGACAGGACCAGGTCTACCCAGAACCAGGTGATGAGTTGTTTTCTTTTCCTGACTTATTTTCGGGTCTGATCTCATGGCATCTTAATGATTTATTTCTGAGTCTGTCTCATGAAATAGAGTATGACGCGACCTGTCTGTCTCCCCCAGTGACGCTCCTTTGTGCACAGTAGGTGGGATATGCTTTTCAGTATTGAGTCAGACAGATGGATAGTCAGTTAGAGCTCCCCCTGGCGGCTGTGAGGTGTAAGTGTGAAGTTGTGCGTGTGCGTGTGTGTGAGTGAGAGAGAGAGAGAGAGAGAGAGAGAGAGAGAGAGAGAGAGAGAGAGAGAGAGAGAGAGAGAGAGAGAGAGAGAGGAAAATGGGTGGACGGAAAGTCCCCGTGTGGAAATCCCCTTGACCTTTTTTTCTTTTTTTTTTTTTTTTTTTTTTTTTTTTAGTTTTTTTTTCTTTACAACCAGCGGACGTGTATACTTTTTTGAAAGGCTTCGCCACACTGCCAGAGCTCCCAAATAGATCTGATAGTGAAGGAAAGAGAAGGTTGAATGGCGCCGTGGACCGCTGCGGTGAGGCTGAGTGAAGTGGCTGAGAGAGGACTAGCCTGAGCATCCGGGAAGGCTTTGTTATTACCCCCCGACATATTACACAGGTAAGACAGCCGTCCTCTCTCTCTCTCTCTCTCCCCCCTGCCTCCCCCCCTTCCACCTTCCCCATGTGGACTACATTTCTTATCTCGGGGGTTGAGACTCGGTGGGTACATCACGTTTGGGCCTTGAGTAATATATGGTCGTGTTTCTGTGGGGACATGGAGGAAGCTTGAAGCCTGCTCACGACAGTGGCTTTGACAGCCATTGTTTACAAAGACGTCACCCTGAAGCGGATAACAGGGCTTTTAACCGGCCGAATGGAGCGTCGGCGCCGCCACACTGTGCCGATCCCCGCGGTGTGAGACACGATTGAAGCCTACATTGTTTCAAAGGTAGTTGTCATTGGAATTACGTAAGCCTTTAACGTCAGCAAAGTCTCCTGTTATTGTGTTTTTGTGTAGCCAGCCATCCTAAACCGCAGCGTCCACCACTGTGCCACTGTCTGTCTGCCCCGAGTCTGCCAGCGGTGCCGACGCACCAAACAGCGATTAATGACTCCTGTCAACATGCCCACTGACATCCAGGTGTCTGTTGTCTGCTCCCTCATGTGACTGACTAGCCCTTTAGCATGGCCTAGTGTGTCGGTGCACCTGCCGCCGCCGCTGCTAGTGCTGCTGCTGTCGGACCGGTGAAGGCACAGGGGGCACTTTCAGATGGGAACTTTCAAGGTGTTGTACATGTGAACTCCTGACTGACTGGCAGCTGCCACCACGCTGGTACAAGTTAGAAAGTCAGCAAAACTCCAGGCCTAGTACTTGCTGGCCATCACTTTCTACTTCCTGATTTCTCAGAATGTGGTGGTTCTCTGCGTTTTGGGTGAAATGCTCCTTTAAATCCTACACCCAGAAAAAAAGGACTCTTCCTTTACATGTGTGTTTAGATTTAAGATGGGGGTCAAACCTACGGTCCGCGGACCTAAACTGGTCCCCTAAAGGCTCAAGTCTTGTTCAGGGGATGAATTTGTGAAGGGCAAACAGTAGACTGAAGATATCAATAGTCAAGGGTGTCAAAGTCATTTTAATTCCAAACTATTTAATTTTAACAAAATTAAGCTTGTTCCGAAATGTTTTATACCTTTGTAAATCCACTGTGATCTGTAATGCACATGCATACTGAAGTTGAGACATAATATTGCTAAAATTGCTCTTACTTTCCTTAAGACATGTCAGGTAATTCACATTTTTTGTGAAATGATAGTTTGTACATGTAAACATTTTCATAATGTTATTTAGCTTTTTTGCACTAAAACAAAGGGGAAAAAATCAGAATTGACATTATCTATAAGTTATTATTATATTATTATTTTACTGGTTCGGCCTGTCTGAAGGGAAATTGGGCTGTATGTGGCCCTGAAATAAAAAGAGTTTGATACCTCTGGTTTAGAAAATGATCACTGTGGGCAAAAAGATCTGTAGGTATACTTGATTACTCATATCTTCTATGTCTTCATGCTTGCATTTCTGTATTTCATAAACCTTTTTATTTGTTTTGCCTCTGCACATTCACCACTAGTTTATTAACAAGGCAAGTGGTCAAGGTTCTGTTTTTTAAACTAAATGAAAGGAACCTTCAAGAAATGAGTGGCTGAACGCAGTGGCCCTCAGTTCTGGTCTGGAAATCACCAGTTTATTGTTGAAAGGCTTTTGTCTCAGTTGGACACTGGGCCAGCCTTTGGGAAAACCATCAACACGATAGGAGAATTAAAAGAACAAACAACAACATAAAGGGTTTATTGTTGACGTTATTCCGTTGGACGCATTTAAAATCTCCTAAGAAAAAAGCACCAAACAGTCTCCAAAGAGTGATGACCCTATGTTGTCGGGTGCTTTCCTGAACGAAGTATGAATTAAATTGTGTGCTCGATCTTAATCATTAAGGAAGGGGAAACTCCGCTGAAAATTTCCCACCAGTCTGTTGTAAAAACTCTACTTTGCTGTGAAATAACATGTCCTCTCTTTTTCTCCTCATCCAGTTTCCACATTGTTCAGTCGTTGGCGGTTGGTGCCTCCTCTTCCTCCCCACCTTCCATCCACCTGGCCACCCATCCGCCATGTCGCAAGGTCAGAACTTCCTCCCTAAATTCCTGTTTGTGTCCAACCTGCTGAAAGCGGTGAAGATCCGTCAGCGTGTTCCCAACGATGTAGTGAAGCCAACTGCCAGTGGAGGCCTGATGCACCACCTGCGGGGTATGCACCGTTACACTCTGGAGATGATCGCCATGAACCACTTCCCGCAGGCCTTCAGGGAGGTGGTGCAGGCCGCCATCCTGGACCGAGCCATGCAGGCATCTTTGGAGCAGGAAAAGAAGCTGAACTGGTGCCGGGAGGTGAAGAAGATGGTGCCGTTACGTACCAACGGTGAGAAAGATTGTCCCAAAGTTTACACAAAGGGCTGGCACAGAACTCAAATGTTTTATTTTTCTTGGGTCTAGTGGGGTTTTAGGACGTTGCACCAGGGATAATTTATACATTTCTGAAACCGTAAAAGTAGAGACACCTGAAGCAATTTTAAAGACCATTTACGGAACTGTAATTTATATTTGTTTCTTGATTTTAGGAACAGTAGTGATCATTGTTGTTCAAGGGGGTGGATGTTTTGCTTTTGTTTCAGTTTTCTATGATAGAGGAGGTGCATTTTTGTGAGATGCAAATTCTGAGACATCATTACTCACTGGCAGGGTTACTGTAAATGACAACAATCAAGGGATTCTGGTTCCACTTTCATAGACTCATTTCGCAGCCCCCTTGGTTTTTACTCAGCTTAGTAGCATTTTTAAGTTCAGCTCATTGCTAAGTCATGTTTTCTGTTACGTGAATGTCAAACATGGGAACATCCCAGGGCAGGCCAGCATTTAAACATGAGCCCCATTTCTTCTGATCATACCTCTGTACTGGGAAATTCTCTGGTGTCAATTACAGGACTGTTATTTACAGTCGATGATGATCAGACCTAACTATTTCCACTTTCATTTACAACTTAAGGGGTATGCCCCCTCTTTTTCTGTGTGGGTGTATGTGTATGGAATGTGAATGTGAATGTCAGTGGATCTTCAAACATCTCGGTTACTTCTAGTTCCCCACCTGCCTGACTGATGTTGCTGCCTTTATGTCTGTCAGATATGTCACAGCTCACTGGACCTGGTGGAACCACACGTGTCCAAATCCAACCATGTGTCACTGTCACTGCTGGTCTTTTTAACTATCTTCTTTTGCTTAAACACATCTACGGTATATATGAGAGTAGTGTCTATTTTTAGATGAGAGGTAAAAACAGGCATAAAACTCATAACAGAAGGAGGAAGCGGAAATTGAGTTGGGGTCAGAATGATTTAAACTTGTGAGTTTCCAGAGGAAATGGTTCTTTCTTCATAATGAAGTGATTAACACTCACCAGCAAGAAATTCTTCTGTCGCTCGAGTATCAATGTCTACTTTGAATAGTCAATGAGAGGATGAGGAACTAGTTGGATGTTCTCATACAGGCAATACGCTATGACTGACTGAGTTACAGTAACTTGCTTACACTTTGTTCCTCTTCAGAAAGACCCTCAACTGACTAATAACACCGTCCATTTTCCACTGCCAGTAACCTGGATGGAATTTCTTGCTTTGTGAAGTGATGTCAAAAAGTTTAGACAGAATTTAGAGGCACAGCATCTATCTCTGAAGGACTCAGACATGACTTTGAGCAGAGGACGGACAACACGCACACACATAGAGGACTGAGTGACGGCTGCTGAGTCACTGGAGCTCAGTGCACACACATAAACATACAGAGATACTGCATGAGGGAGCACCAGTCCACCGATGACACCAACGCTGTCTTGTCTTGGGTTAGCAGTCTAACTAATCTTGGACTTTTTTTTGCTGTTCATCACTTTGTGTGAACATTCACAACAATCTAATACCTCTGAGTCCCTTTAGTTTCTCCCATATGGTGGCCGAGACCCACCATCGCTGCAAATTAAAGAAACAATGCAAATAAAACCCCCCAAAAAAACGCTGCAAATAAAAAAGAAAACGATGCCAATATATAAAAAAAAAGCTGCAAACAAAAAGGAAACGATGCAAAAAAAAAAAGTCACAACAGAAGTGAGTCACCGGGGACTGTTTTTGACGGTGCACCGGTGTCAGTACACCGGCATCCTCCAGTTCAACTTCATGTGAAACGAGGGGCTACATGGCCATAACAAATAACAAATTGAAAAGTACACGAAGCGACATTAAACAATGACTCTATAATAATACCATGCATCCATGCATTAAACACCAAAACTTTCACTTACTACATTCTTCTGCTGTCTCCTCTTCTTCTCCTCTCACACGAGTTAACACCGGTGTACCGTCAAAAACAGTCCCCAGTGACTGACTTCCATTGTGACTTTTTATTTGCATTGTTTCCTTTTTTGTTTGCATCGGTTTTTATATTGGCATCATTTTCTTTTTGTTTGCAGCTGTTTCTTTTTTTTATATATTGGCATCGTTTTCTTTTTTGTTTGCAGCGTTTTTTAAAAAATTTGCATCGTTTCTTAAATTTGCAGCAATGGCGGGTCTCGACCACCGTACTCCCAAAAACAAATATTATATTCCCTTAAGATCATTTTTAAGAAATAGACAATCTAATAAGACTCCCACGCTAAAAAAATGAACACTATTCACTTTTCTGTGCTTTTTTTCCACCCAGTGAAGAAACGCTTTATTGAAACTCAGTGCGTCTATTGTCTTAAATGTCTAGGACACATCTGAGGGTTTTTCCCAAACAGCATCCCATGTGTGTCATGTGTCCCCGACAGACAAGATTTGTTCAGCAACAATTCACTGACTCTACATAGTAGTTGCGTGGACACACACTCCTTCAAGTTTAAAGTCCTGTTAAGTACATAGAGGTTTTTCCACAGGATATGTACATCTTAATATTTGATCTTCTGTGGTGTGATATCCCATCTTCAGCCCTTATCAAAGCAGAGGGCTGACAGACAGGATGTGAGTCAGAACAAACGGTTTGCAGGCAAAGATCAGCATAGTGGATGATGTGTGCCATGAGCCTAAACTTGCACTGGAAAGCACGTTGTTGCAAAGTTGTGGTCAGTGTCACCTGGAGGGTGACCAGATGAGGATTAAACTCTGGTCCTACTCCTACGCTGGTATGTTTTCAGGAAGTGTCCCAGCTTGTGACAGAGGAAGCATCTATATTTAGACCGGTAGGACAAGCAGACTGTCTTTCATCTTTAGTCGTCAGGCAGCTCCATTCAGGGTCAAAAGTCTGTGTGTCTTTGTGCGCAAGGGGAAGTGATTATACAGTCATATTTGTGCATTTGTGCCTGCACTTATGTGCTTGTATTGCTGCTGAGGATGGTGCTGTTGAGGATGCCTTTTCTGACTAGAGAGCTGTGCATTTTATGTTTTTGTTGAAAGTGATGCAAGAGTGCAGAAATGCAACAACATCTAGCTAGACTGAAATAGAACCGGATGTTTTTTTTTTTCCACCAAAGTACAGTGGGATGTTCCTTCACATGACTGAAAACAACTGAATCTCACATAACAGTCATCTCTCACTACAGGTAACATTACTTTCAGAAATCCCATCACAGTCAGGCCTATCAAATGACTCTTAACTCAGAGCTAATGTCAGTTTTGAGGCCTCATTGTGGATGGAAACCGTTGTAAATCTGAAAAAAAAACAAAACAAAAACCCTGTGCTAAAATGTTGAAAATGAAATGGTAATGCATAACAGAATTACACAGAGAAAGGTGTGTCTATCTTTGAGGTGTGTTGGAACATTTTGTCATGTAAACACAGATGTACTGATAGTCGTAGAGTATATGGCATATGTTTGTGCGTGCTTGTGCTCATTAATCACAGCCTGTATCGGGCGTTGATAGCAGTTGTTCAGAAGATAACATTCCATCCTGTCCAAGCTCCGCCCCTGTGGAAAGTCCAGGACCAGCTGAGTTGCATTGATGAGCTGGGATCATAGGAGGGGAACAGTCATACACACACACACACACACACACACACACACACACACACACACACACACACACACACACACACACACACACA
>JAQQZY010000008.1:19415897-19427904 GCA_030068375.1 Ostorhinchus rueppellii
CACACACACACACACACACACACACACACACACACACACACACACACACACACACACACACACACACACACAAAGGCAGAACTTAGTGCAGGGAAATTCCTGTGTTTAGTGGGGCAACAGGGTATTTCAGAGCATATTCACAAACATGGGCTCTCCTGTTTCACAACGAGAAAAAGACCCAGAGTTGCAAAAGGAGAAGTAAAATCCCAGGGTTCTTAGTTGCTCAAACACATATGCTGAATATGCTGAATATATGTTATTTTCTTGGAACTGGAAAAAGAACATTACTGGACATGTTTTGTGCAGATTACAAACAAAAAGCCTTTTAGTTTTCAGAGATGTATTTCAATAAAAAAAGCTATTTTTCCTAGTGCAGCATTATAGAAACAGGTTCTGCATGTTGCGTGTGTACCTTCAGAAGTATATAAGGCCATGTAATAGTCTAGACATCAGATAGTGCGACAGCCTGGAAATCCCCAGACTTGTGTTACGTTTGTGTGCGCACAAAACACAGTTGTTTGCACAGTGTATATTTTTTATATACTGCATTTGCATACGTGTATGCATGTATGTTTACACAGTTTTTATAGTTTTATCCACAATGCATGTATACTTAAGTACTAATATTATATATTTTTTCTGTCCTTTCTTTGTGTTTGCTAACAGGAGATGGAAACTGTTTGCTCCATGCAGCCTCTCAGTACATGTTGGGTGTTCAGGACACAGACCTGGTGCTGCGCAAAGCCCTTCATGGTGTTTTGAAAGAGACAGATACTGGCATATTTAGAGCTCGCTTTCAGGCAGAACTGGTTCAGTCCCAGGAGTTTACCCAGACTGGACTCCGATACACCACCACGGTATGAAGAGGCAATTAAAAGCCCTATTTTATATTACTTTCATTTAGACTGTGCCAACAAAATCTTTCAATCTTTCATTATTTATTCCTAATTTTTTCTTCTTTTACTACTTTGAGGCCCTATTTATACTGAGATTTTTGTGACTTTTTAAAATTAAAATGTTCTGTATATTTGTAATCGTCCTGCATATGTTTTGCCCCAGAACTGGGAGGAGGAATGGGAAAAGATAGTTAAGATGGCATCTCCAGTCTCCAGTAGCAATGGCCTTCAGTTTGACTCTCTGGAGGACATTCACATTTTCATCCTCTCCAACATTCTTCGCAGACCTATCATCGTCATCGCAGGTACTTACTCATCTTTAAGAGAGTTTATTATTTGATTTTCGCTCCCAAAGAAGGAAAGGTATCTCAACTGCTTTTTAAGTTGTTTTATAGTAGAACAGGTAAGGCTCTCAAAACCATGAAACTATTTTAACTATAGATAAATATGCATTGTTACTACTCATATATTTATCTAAATTTAACTTGCTTATATCAAGATTATTTATTAATACTGTAACTATTTACTATTACTATTTAAAGTGGTACACTTTAACTTGTGAAATTTTGGTTGTTTGCATCAATACTTTGCTTTAATCCTTCAGGGTCATCTTTAGAAACTGACTGAATTACTGACACTGAGACATTTGATTTAATTTGGAAATACATTTTTGAAGAGGTGTTAGATTTTCTTTCAGTAGTATTTACCCCCATATTTCCATTTTTTCCATAGATCAGGTGGTCAGGAGTATGAAGTCAGGTTCCTCCATTTCTCCACTGAATGTGGGTGGGATTTATCTTCCACTACATTGGCCTCCCACTGAGTGCTACAAATACCCAATTGTACTCGGCTACGACTCGCAGCATTTTGCTCCTCTCATCACTATCAAAGACAGTGGCCCAGGTAAGAGACAAAGGACACAAAGATGACCAGACAACAAAACTCAATTTTGGCATTGTGTAAGAGAAAATGAGAGGCCTATTATTAGTAAAACATATTTAATATCATGCTTTTTCCAGTTTCTTATGAATCAATTGTTTTGGTCTGAATTTTACAGAGATTCGAGCTGTACCGCTGATTAACCCAGGCCGGGGTGGCTTTGAGGAGCTCAAAGTGCACTTTCTGATGGAGAAAGAACAACAACAGAAAGAGAGGCTTCTCAAAGATTACCTGCTACTGATAGAGATCCCAGTCATTGGCTTGGGCTATGATGCTACACGCATCATCAATGCTGCACGGTACTTAGAAACCACAAACACTAAATATCTCACTGTGAAAAAATAAAATGAGTGAGAGCAAGTGGGAGCTTGAGAACCTCAAAACCTCACGTGGTATTAAGAATGAACCTTGATAACACATAGTATAAAAGTACATATTCAACATTAACTAGTTGCTTAATAGCGTACATATTCATAAGATACTGCATATAGACTTTATTATCCATTATAAAAGACTTAACTTTTGCTTTACTTTGCATGACAGTATTATACAATAACTCAGTAACTGTTTTCACCCAATAAACTCTTAATTACTGCTTATTGATAGTAAGTAAATAGGTTTTGGACATGAATCTTAACGAATGTTTCTGTATTGTTAACACCTGTACAAAGAATATTAAATTTTAATTTGTGGTAAACATCCTCCCACCTTACAATCATTATGCAGTAATTAGGAGGTTATTGGGATGAAAATATTAGTCAATATCTCAATAGATATGGAAGGTGGTCTAATAGAATAAGGCATTTATAAGTCTTATAATTACAAATTTGGAACAAATGTTCTATGAATATGTATGTAAATAATCAAGTAGTTCCTAATGAATGTGTATGGCCTACAGAAAACTGCACTCCAGAAAGTGCAGTTATATCAGGGAGTTAAATATGTCTGTCTTTTTCAAGGCTGGATGAGGGCAACCTTCCTGAAGACATGAACCTGATGGAGGACTACCTGCAGCTGGTCAACCACGAGTATCAGCGCTGGCAGGAGGACAAAGAACAGGCCTGGGCTGCCCAGCCACAGCGGCCTCCACCCTTCTCTGTTTCCCAGCTCTCTCTTATTGAGATCCGTTGTGCCACACCACGCTGCACCTTCTACGTCTCTGTAGACACACAGCCTCATTGCCATGAATGCTTTGAGAAGCGACAGGCCACAACTGGTGGAGGAGCGAGGATAGAAGGTGTGGTTCAGACAAAGGGTGGAGGGGTACAAGGAGTTGGGGGGATGGGCGTATCAGAGACTGAGGTGAGTTCCAGAGGAGCCAGAAGCAGCAGTCCCCCGTCGTCTTCTTCTGGGAGAGGGGTGGTATTATCTAGTCCCCGGTCTGCCCCACCCACGGCTCCCAGCCTCAGCCTGTACAGTGAAACCCACGCCATGAAGTGCAAGACACCAGGCTGCCTCTTTACCCTAAGTGTGGAGCATGATGGACTTTGTGAGCGCTGCTTCAATTCCAGGCAGAACCATGGACCTCCTGGAGCTGGAACTGCTGCTACAGGACCTCCAGGCCCTAATGGGGGGCCGATAGTCCCACACACAGGCCAGGGCTCTGGCTGGACCCAGTGGGGGGGCTGTGACACAGAGACAGAGCGTTGCAGCATGTGCAGACAGGAGGCGTTCAGGATATTCAATGGCCTGTGTCCACCCTGCATGCAGAGACAGCAGGCTCCAGAGAGAGCGGAGCCGCCGCAGAACAACCCCAGGACTGAGGCCTCATCTTCAGCTTGGAGTCAGGCCAGGGACGCTGAGCGACCCTGCCTCACCCTTACCCTGGGGCACACCTCAGCCTGGCAGACACCTCTGGCTCGGCCTTGTAAAAGATCTGGGTGCCAGTTCTTTGGAACGCCAGAGAAGTTGGGCTTCTGCACTATTTGCTACGTAGACTATCAGACAAACCACCGTAAGTCCATAGACTAAACTCGTCTTGGCTTTTGTTTTGCTTTTAGATTTTTTGTTAAATTTGTTTGCATTTAGTTAGTCCAGTTTCACAATATTAGCACTGAAGGTAAAGTGTTGTGCTTATCATAAAAGTTGCTTCTCTGTGTTTGATCCAGACCTGACTCCTCCTCCTGCACCGGTTCAGAGCCGGCATGGTGTGGAAGCAGGTTTCCAGAATGCCTCACGGTGTCGTGGGCCTGGCTGTGGAGCGGTTGGTAAGGCCATGCTGGAGGGGTACTGCGATAAGTGCTACGTCAAAGAGCAGAGTGCACGACTCAACCAAGTGGCACATCGCACACCACACTCTCCACCTCTGGTCATGGTAGGAATCAATCTAATGTCACCCTCTGCTCCTCTATTGCACTTACACTTTGTTCTCTTAAGTAGATCATTATTTTTGGTGTATGTTTCACTGTGTTGTTGGTACACAATTATTTTGCATATGAAAACATGGCGATGACCTCCAAAAATCTGTTCTGACCAAGACTTGGATTCTTATATCTGCCTATGTCACCTTATAGATCTTGTTTTGAGAATAATATACAAGAGCAGGTTGTGTACAATTTTTTTTTTAGTTATGAAAATATTTAATTGTCGACATTGCTGTGAGAAAGTGCAGTGTTGTATTGCAAAATTTTCTGGTTCTTTTTTTTTTAACTTTGCTTTTCTTTCTCTTTACCTGTTTGTCTCTGTACAGCGTGACCGAGCAGCCAAACCCAGATCTTCACAGCAATCCCAGACCCAGGCCCAGACTCAGTGCCGTCGAAGTGGGTGCAGCAACGTGTCCCCAGGTTGCACGGACCTCTGCCCAGAGTGCCACACACGTGGGCAGGGCAGGGAGGGAGGCAGGCGGGCGCAGGCGCCCAAAGAAAAGTCAAAGCAACGGTGCCGGACACAGGGCTGTGACCACTACGCCAACCAAGAGAAACAGGGCTACTGCAACGAGTGTGACCACTTCAAACAGATTTACCGCGGCTGACCCCATGTGCAACCGAGCAACGATGACGATGGCGACACATCGCTAGCACACTAGAGCCGCCGCCCCACTTTGGGCGCCCATGCCAGTCAATGCACCTCTGATACTAACTAACCAACTAACTAACTAGCTAGTGACTAACTAGTACCTTATGGCCTGAAAATCGACCCCTCCCCCATGTAGAATGTGAAGAGAGAGTGTGTGTACGTGGTGGAGGGGGTGAGTGTGTGTGTGTTCACATTAGACATGGCCTCCAGAATACCTCTTTGTGCAATTATTATCATCTGACGTGCCGTGTGCAGTTACACGGTGAGAGGTGTGGCTACATGTCAGAGCAACTGACTTTTGTGTACAATATGTATTTAGAGGTACGTAGTGAATCGTGCCGGACAAAATGATTGTATGTCGACATAACAAGAAGCATCTGACATTGCTTTCTAGACCACAGCCAAGGATTTATACCCCCTGTCAGTCTGTTTGTCTGTCTGTCTGTCTGTCTTAATCCATCTGTATATCTGTCTGCCTGTCTGTCTAGCATTTGCTCTATAGCGTGAGGGATGCAGTAGTTGGGGATGCCCAGCAACAAACCTGTGGAAGTAGAAAGCAGAAGTGAGCCCAACTAGGCTAAAAAAGCATTTTCAACTTCAGTGAAGTGTATAATAGGAATTTAAATGGTAATTGACACTGTTGAGCTCAGTTCCTCAAAATTACACATATGTTCCTCTTTAAAAATGACAAAAAAGCCAAAAAGTCAATTACACAATAATGAAGAAATAATTCTTCCAATTATCAGGCACTGTTAGTTTATATAATTTTTGTCAAATAAACATTTTTACTCTGTTGATATGGAAAATAAGGAAAGACCAGTGCAAGACAGACAGGGCAGGCCCCTGCTAGTTTTGGTGCTACATGTACAGAAATAAAAGCCTCTTCATTGTAGCCAACATGCTGGCGGTGTCAGCGGGCAGAAGGCAGAGAACACAGGAGAGACAGGACTCATCTTCTTTCTATTCCGCCTTTACTTCCTCTTATTTCCCTTTTCCTCTCTAAACCAGATCTGTTGCCTTGGTCCTTGTTTTCCTGTTTACTGACCACTTTAGCACCTAGAAACACATATACAGACACAAACACAGATACCAACACATGCACATGAATGGACGCACAAATGCTTTTGCTCCTGTCCTATCAAAAGGGTGTTGCAACCATAGAGAGAATTCAGTACATCATGACATCTCACACACTAACATGCACATAAATACACACACACAGCTCTGTGAGATTGTATCTGCCCCACCTCAGTCTGAGGTGATGTAGGCAAACAAAATGTATTCCTCTTCTTTGCTCCACCCACTGGATGTGCCAAGGCGACAATTTCAAATGTTCAGACAGCAATCCCATTGCCTGCTTTGGCCAATCTTGTTTATCTGAATGTGTTTGTGCTGCTGCTATAGCAGCACAGTATTGGGGCTGATCCTCGATAAGTTTTGCCTTTAAGTAGTGATTGAAATTTCATGGACCAGAGGGGCCTGATCACTGATCCTGGATCAGTGCTCCCACTTATAAAATGCTTTGTGAATATGGATCATGGTCCATATTGTCGGACCTTCCAACACGATGCCTCATCTCTAATACACACATGTCCACAATGCACATAGTTGTGCATCTGGAATACAACTGACATTCCTGTTTTTGTTTCAACATTTTTTGGGATTTTTAATGTATTTTAATATATTTGATTTGGTTTCTGCCAAAAATACACGTGCCATCAACCACCAAACAATTGTTGTTACCTCCTTAAATATGGACAGCCTGGACCATTCTACACTAACTAGAGTACCATAGGTAGACATCTCCAGCTCTCTGTAACCACTGAGTAAAACCTCTGAAGCTCTATCATGACAAAAGGCCCTAATGGGCACAGTTTTTCTGTAAAAAAAAAAAAAAAATAGAAAAAAAATTGAAAAAAAAATTGAAAAAAAAAAAAGTTAAAAAGAAAAAATACTACTGAAATAACTTGCCAACCAATCATTTTTCACATTAACCTCTTAAGTGATATCAGATATATGGTATCATTTATTTCTGTCACATCTTATGCTGAAGATCTTCACTGCTGTAGGCAGATGTCCATCTGTGGCTCTAGTTAGAAAAGCATAGACAAACAGGCTCTCGTTCTGCCTTTTCATTCAACTGTATCTAAAGCTGTCGGGCCAGCCCATGTGTTGATGGCCTATACGTAGAACTCTGTGTGCTTTAATCACCTCTAGATAAACCTTAATCAATTAAAGGCCAATTAGTGGTCGGCTCATCAATATCCCTCCACTCTCCGGGGTTGAGGGGCTCTAGTGAGTCTGACTGGGAGGAGATCATATAAGTTGCACATGACTTGTCTAAGCTGCTGAGGCATTTAGGAATGGTACTCCGACTTGCTTAGGGACATTCCAACAGTAGGAAGAGCATCCGCTTAAAAGCAGAAGGTGTAACAAAACATGCAAACAGTGTGGAAGTTTTCTTTGTGTGACCTTTCGACAATAGGGTATTGTATGAAAAAAAGCCTGGTTTTATTTGTTAAGTATTTATTCATATCAAGATATCTGTATTGTGTGATTCAATAATTATTTATATGTTGTCCTGAAATAAATTATTTTTATTAAGAAATCTGAAAACAGTCTAATGTGGTTCTTTCTTGTGTGTGTGAATACGTGTTTTTTTTGTTTGTTTTTTTGTTTTTTTACATGGACATATATCACTTTTTACATCAACAAAGTTCAGGTCATCAAGTACTTGGGTTAGGTTTGGACATGTTATGGGAAGGGTAAGTCTGTGGGAATCAGTTTAAGTCATTGTAATGTGACATACACACATAGAAGCCCAACATGTGTCTGAATATGTTCATGTTTGGAAGGTGCGTGGACAAACTTTAATTTTGTTTTTCTATCTGATTTTTAAGACTTTGCTTCAGGATTGACATTAGTGATGGTTAAAGATGGGGTAAGATACGGTCATAGAAGTATAGCTCTACTGTGTGGATGTCTGTGACAATATGTATTTTCACCATCACAGAATATGTGTGTAACAGAGTCACTTCTCTACAGGTACTTTCATATACAGTATATTTGTGCGTGCTCTTTGAGGACTCCACACATTGCACTCTTGTTACGACATTGCCTTTCTCCTCTATGTGTATTGCCTAATACTGTTTTCTGCTACAAGGCAAGTAGCTCACTGTTGGCACCAAATCATCTCAAGTGTAGGAAATACAGTAGGTGCTGCAAAAGTCATCAGATAAGTGATCACCGAGGCCTGGTTTAGATGTTGCAGAGTGCACCATTTTCCCATGCTTAACTGGGTTATCATACTCTCTGTGCCTTCTCTACGCCTCTGTTTCCTTTATTCATTGTAACACATTTCCACACAAAAAGTTCAAAAAACAAAGGCTTTTAGGTGCTTTTTTGTCCCTATATAGTGTTTTTTTCCCCAGCCTACTCATATGTTTTAAAAAATAAACCCCAACCCTTAAAAAATGACACACACACCTCACTTAAGTGGAGTGGCTGACACAGTGGGAGGGGGGAGTTTGGAGAGAAGGGAGATGGCAGTGACTGTTGGGGAATGTGTAATAATTATATATAGGATAGGGCAGAGGTGACATTTAACACATGTGGGAGTGTTGGGTTGTGTGTGAGCTTCTCATCAACCTACCTCAGATTGATGGGCTGATGCGGTTTCCTGGAAATACCCCAGTGTGCAAACACTCCCCTTTTAAACTGTTCATTTGCACACATTACTGTTTCACTAGTGAATCCTCCACTGGTACAGTGTAACAAACCTTCCCCTACAAACAACAGTAACTATATTTTGTGAAATGTACGGGTGCAAAAAACAAAACATGTATTCTCTGACAGTCTTATTTTTGATACAGTTATAACAAATACTGTTCTTTAAGACAGAAACCAGAGTGATACCCCTCTGATTACACTATCCATTGCAATATACATGATCTACTATAGCTGGGTATTTAACTATTAATACACTGTACACCACAATACAAGATATATACATGTATTGTCACTCCAGACTACTGCTGGATACCAAAATTTGTCACAGAATACACATAAACTTCATATATTTACCTTAGTGTTGTGTGAGCACATTTCAACAAGACCTGTTGATAATAAGCCTACGTATGTATAGTCACCTTCAATCACTCTTCCAAATTCTTTCATATACAGAATAGGATATTTTCAATAAATATATAAAATGGTAAACTATTCCACCATTAGGTGTTCTTAAACACTTTGATTTGTTAATTTGATGGACTTCATTCAAAAACAAAAACAGAACTATCGGCTAATGTCTTAATACCAGACAATGCTGTAAGCTTGAATTAAATAATGATGCTAAAAAATATAAGGTAATGTGTCTCACCTGTAATTCAGTTTAGACAAAATTTAATGATTATGTGCGGATCATCTGTATAGTGAATTCATGATAATATCAATACATTTTTTTGGATGAATTATTTTAAATTCAAGTGACTCACACTATATGCTAATACTCTCATGAAAACCTGTGAATGGAATTCCAAATTTCAGCAAAAAGTTAATGAATGAACCTCACAATATATGACTCACCATCCCATTTTAAAAAAGTCTAAAATGTTGCAAAAATCAAAAGTACAGTCATAGCTGTGTTCACAGTAAGTTATCTGTGATTGTGCAATAGGAAGAGGGCGTATCCCACATCTCAGTTAGTGTGACTTAACATCCTTCCACTGAACAGTATCACACATTCACAAGTTCACAATAATCAAACTATGTTATAAAACTCCCTGTCATTTTCACCTGGAAAATGAGGCAACTTCCCATTTTGGGTCAGAGTGGTCCACTGATGTAATAAGCAAAAAAAAGGCACTTTTTGTCTACAGAGGGTAAGAAACTGTAGTCAGATCAATATTTGGTGTAGATCACACTTTGCTTTTGAAACATTAACTATCATTTTAAATATATTTTTAACTAATTTAACTTAGTCACATTCTGCTTATATTGTTATACTACCACATGACATATGAGTCATTCAAACGTCACATTATATTTCTCATGTGAAGTTTAATGAAATGCTATAATATATAATAGATCCCTCCACTAGAGGGCACCAGGACTTTGTGTACTGAATAATACCATAACACAGAATACATGTCCGTTCCATACACACAACAGAGTACACAAAACAGCTGTCTTACACTTTGTAGTTAAGTTTTTATTTGTGGGTCTCACATTACCACTGTGAATTATGCAACATGTCCTTTTAAAAAAGTCCCAGTATACACTACACTACACAATACAATACAAGGAGATAACATCATCTTCCTCTGCAAAACATAGAATGCCATGTCATATATCACTTTTTTTTTTTTTTTTTTTAGATTATGTACATTTCTTACTTAAAGTTGGTTTAGTTTAAGATTTGGTTTCATGCTATGACCAATTCTTGGTCATAGCTTTCTTACAGTAAATTTATAAATACATTCACTTGTTTAATACTAAAATAATTCACCTCATGGGGAAAACATATGCCAAAGATAAGGTAATGATTGGCATCCATGCAGATAACCACCAATAAATGCAATCATAAACTGGATTTGATGAGCCTCTTATTTCTACAATGTTAAATGGGCACATTCATGTACTAAAATGCAGTCAATAGACACAAAATGAGAGGGGCAACATGTTTTCACCTTATTTATGTAAAATCTGGACTTTCTACATATTTAGCATTTTGAAGCATTAAAAAAGTATATATGGCCCAGGAAGTATGTATTTAAAGATGTAGTCTTCAGGCACTCTTCTGAATTTCATATAACATAACATAACATAACATAACATAACATAACATAACATAACATAACATAACATAACATAACATAAAAATCAATGTAATCTGAATACTCTCTTTTTTTTTAACTGAAAAGTGATAAAGGCATGACATAGTGGTAAGCATCCAGACATATTTAAATTACAGCATTAGCACCATAAACAAATAACAAGGCTGACATATTCAGCATACAGGCGGGTGTTTTAGTGTGCACCCTTTCAGCTTAAACAAAGAAAACAAACACATGAATTCTGAATATATGAAATAAACATATTTTATTATAAAAGTACTTCAAATAATCTAGTGTATAATGTAAAATTATTGCCGTATCATAAAGCGTGTGCCCAAATTATTACAATTTTTCAACTTCTTTTTAATTTTTCTCACTTGTTTTATATCTCTCCATTATCTGACTCCACTGTAGAAAAATAAAAAAGATAAAATAAAAAGATAATTTTCTACTTAATTAATAAAGTACATGAAAAATTACAGCACTGTTATGTATTTTGCTCTGCTCCTTATAGTTCCAAAACAACAAAACTCAAAATATTGCTGTGCATCACATTAATCACCAGATAACGCCACAAGCAAAGGTAGAACTACAAATGGTGTCTACAAGGACTACAATTCCCAGTGTTCATCTAGAGTGACAAACCTGAGAATTTGTGCATTTGGTTTAGTTATCGGCTCCGCGCTTCATCCCGGTCTGGGGCGGACGTAGAGTGGCGATACAGTAAAGCAGACACTGGCTTTGAAAATGTTAAGTTGTGAACAAAACAAGCATCAAGCAGTTGATAGTTGATGACCGTTACTACGTAGAGATATGATGGCTGTTGTAGGAGGTGTTGTGTTTAGCCTAGCATGAATAGTTAGTAAATAAAGGTGATAAAACAGAGGTTTGACATAAATGAAACCATTGGACTCAGATGAGGAGGAGGTGGAGCAGCTCGATGCTTATCAAAAGGACCTGAGACGTAAGCTAACTGTTTTCTGTTACTAATTTGCTAACCGCCTACACAAAATACAAGGACTGAATACTAAGTGTTTAGCTATCGGTTAGATACACAACACTATTTAGTATAATACTAGCTGCTCATATCTGGCTGCCTCAGAATGCTTACTGAAGACCGTTCTGCAGACTGATGCTAGATAGCTAAACTATCTGTTGTTATGTTCATAATTATTAAAAAGCTCACAGTCATGGCACAGTCACATCACTGCCACCTGTTGATTTTCGGGAGTAAACCTAATTTTAATAAATGAAATAAACAGCAAATTAAATTCAAGAAACAATTCACGACTGCATTATATCTGCACTTAGCTTACTCAACAT
>JAQQZY010000008.1:19437634-19452347 GCA_030068375.1 Ostorhinchus rueppellii
CACACACACACACACACACACACACACACACACACACACACACACACACACACACACACACACACACACATTCCAGCCCCAGCCCAGCAGAGGGCTTTACCAAGTTTGTTTTGTTTGTTTGCTCCTGTCTTTCTTGCCTTTCCTTCTTTCCTTGTCTCCATCCGGCCTTCCCTCTCCCTCTGCAGTCATCACATGTCCCAAAGGCTATAGTGAAAACTGCCCAGCATAACTTCACTTTCATGACATGCCAGATAAACAGAAATGGATATCTCTGTGTGTTCGCTTGTGTCGGGGTATCTGTGGTTAGTTGAGACCTGTGTTTGCCTCCTTTGTGTTTTGGACACACAGAATGCCTGCAAGGCCACAAATCTTCCACCAGCTTTGTGATCCCCATGAAATCAACTATACATGTTCATGAGGGTGCCTGTGTAGAGCTCTAGATAGACCTTGACTGGAAAAATATTTCAGTGAAAAAGTTTTCTTCTTGTCACTTTCTCATTTATAAGGAATAACTATGAATTCATGGGAAGGGAACGTCTGACCATGACTGCACATACATTCAGATTTGTAGCTGGTTTTTGTAGCTGAATAATCAGCTGTTACCTGATTATTGCCTGAATTACCTGAAGGAGATAAAGTTGAAGGAGATGCCTGATACCCCAAATATACTACAAACACGGGAGGTTTACTAATAAGACTTTTGTTCAAAATAGAGCTTCATACATCATATATTTGATGTATTGCATGAATGTCAGCATGTGTCATATCTAAACATTCTTTATCTGAAGTAGGTTAGATTTTTACTCGTAAGCCAAAAATGTACAAGAGGTCTGAACACTGATATTTGTGTCAGTTAATATGTTACACAAAATTCTGCAGGTTGAAAGTGGACTAATAAAACACTTTTAGAGCTCACAGATTCTAAAGAAGTTGTTAATGGACTTAGATCCACCTTCTAGCTTAGCAAAATCAATGCCCAACAACCCATGCTGGAATGCTCTCCATTTTTACCTTTGTCTTTTTATGGCACTGACTCAGTTTGGCCCACTTTGAATAAATATGTGTCGATAAGAAGAGCCTTATTAGGGCTTGAGAAAAGCAAAATGCCATCGTTTCAAACCTGAGTCCAATAGACATGGCAACTTGACTAAATTAAATGCTTTATTAGCATGCTATGTGGCTTAAAATTACAGTGGTTGATCATTTTTGGCATAATTGTGCAAAAAATCTATAATTACCTTTTGGCATATTGTTGTTCTAATGGACTGACAGGAGACAAGAATTCTACCCTCTCCTGTGGACCTTTGATGGTGTAGATTTAGCTGCTCATAGTAAGTGACTTCAGACCAAGCAGGGGTTTGAATGATAGATATAGCTACTGATCCCTGTTGAGGTTCAGTCAGACATATTTCTACTAATTTGCTATTTTGCAGGACAGAAGCTTGGAAATAAAACCCCCCAAAACTGGTTTCTTTCTATTTATTATAGTTAATCCTTTGATTTGGACTGAATGGAGAGAGCTGCAACATAAAGATTTGTTTCCAAATTCTGGGGTTTTTCTTCTCCTGATTTCATCTCCAGCAGCAATGATCCTCTTTTCAAGGGAAGAAACCAGGTTATCTGACGTGCAAAAAAAAGAAGTAATATTTACTACTGTCTACTTGATACGATAGGTATTTCATATTGAAGAATAGTAGAAAAGCATTACATGAAACAGAAAGATAAGATAGCAAATAGAGCTAGAAGGAAAGATAAATAGAGTATTGCTCTTCAGTTTTAAGGCCACAGTCAGACCCTGAAATGAGAAAATGGATGCTGAGTCTGAGAGGCGTGGAGAGAGCTATTCAGACATATCTTCAGACCAACCGCTGTGCCTCTTATACACAAAGTTCCCAAACTCTATTAAACATGTCACGCTGCTGCTCTCTCTCTCTGTATCTCTACCTCACTCTTTCTCTTTTTTTCCTGTCCTCTCTGTTGTAGTTTGTGATAGCAAGGTCTGGAAAGGCGGTGAACAGAACTGCTTGTGTGTGTGAGGGCGGAGAAGTGTAAATGAGGAAGGTGAGGCAGCAGATGCCGCGTCCCGCCAGAGGCTCGCTTTGAGCAGCGAGTGAAATCTGGGCGCGACAAAACTGCTGCAAACCAACTCGGCGGGAGGCCCTTGTCCAATCACGGCCCGGAATAAAAGGGCCGGGGCGCCACGCGGGCTGCAGTCGCTCAGGAGAGGTGGGGGCCGTAATGAACCTTCAAGCGCTGCCAGCAAGAACACACACACTTTTGCACAACGTATTTCTCTCTACCTGGCATTAGCAACGCCTAACCACTGTCAGCACACACACTGGTAAAGATACACACCACAGACTCCTTTTTTCATGATGATGTTTGCAGTTGAATTGTTTGCGTGCGATTAGATGAGCCCATGTGCATGCCTTTGTGCAAATGTTAAGTGTTGATACCTCTGGGCTACACCTGTGTCTATGAAGTTTGATGTGTGTGTCTCTGTATGACAGCAGCGGGGCAGTGCCAGGTATGAGGCTCGCTGTGTGTTTTTGTGCTTTTGCGTGTGTGTTTGTGTTGGTGTGTGTGCTTGTCTGGTCGGCAGCCATGTTGTTGGGTAGCAGATGGCACCATGGTTGGCAGGGGAGGGGCTGCTTAGCACAACTAATCAGACAGTTACGGATAGGGCAGCTGGGAGGGCCGTCGGCCAGCCGCATGTGTGTGTATGTGTGTGTGTACCACAGAGTGCCATGATGTTGACAGTGGTGGGCCCGTTGGCCCGGTGACGAGACCTTGCTGCGTTCTTCTCTCCTCGCTGTCGGAGTGCCCTCTCTGCCATCCTGCCTTCTCACCTCTTTTTCTCTTGCACTTTCATTGTCTTTCCCTCAATCTGTTGAGACCTACTTTATCTTTCTTTCTGTCTCCCTTTGTCTTTCTGTCACGCTAAGTTCTCTACTGCATATATTTTTTTGTTGGTCATTAATTCTGACTTCATCCAGGGTAATTTAATTGATGGTCCACTAATTAAAACAATGTGTGTTCGTTATCAGTTGAAGGAGCCACAAATAATAAATGGACGTGGAAATAGTTTTAATACAGTTTTTTTAAAAACAAGATCTTAAATTCACATTATGTAATTCCTGCCACTAGAGGTCTCCCAATCAAAACAAAAAAACGTGTTGGGTGATGACGATGTGAAATTGCATTGGATCATGGGACCTGTTGTTTTCACCACCATTGATGATGAAAATCTGTATTGTGATGTGACAACATTAATGTTACCTTAACCTTAAACTCGTCACTTCTTCAATGGAAATATTACTCTACTTTTTTAATCCTCAACCTGAAACAGAACATCTTTTCAATCCCATGTTTGTATTGATCAAGTAATTCCATCGTGTGTAACATTTCGAAAACATGGAGAACAAAATATTTAAACCACAGACAAATCAAATCAACTTCTCTTTTTGTGTCCATTCCTTTTTTTTTTTCTTTTTTTTTTTAACACTTGTCTTGCTCCACGATCAAATTTGTAGTATTCTTGCAAAAAAACAAAGACTTGCTGTTTTTTTATTCTCTTTAAGATCATGCACCTAGATAGTGTTTTCAGTTAATCCTCAACACTGAGTATTGCTTTTAACCTCAGACCTTTGTTCACTAAATGGTCAATGATGTTTTGAAAGGGGAAATTATTCGTAATTGTCACTGTAGTTGTGAGTGTGTCACATTTGCTAAAAGATAGACTGTGAACTAACAGCTTTCTACTCTCCTTTTTTTCCCATATATTTATGTCCACTTGTTCTGTCAGAATGACCACCTAATATAGAGCATGTAAAGCTGATCATAACGCTACAAGGGCATGAAATGATTCACATTTGAAAGATCATAAAAGTTATATAGATCCTATAAGTACAGTAGTGGAAAATCACACTCTAACTATCAGGATTATTAAACAGAGCTGTAATCTCTCCAACCTGCGGGGCAGGGAATGGGTGGAATAGACAGATCGCTGACTGGGAGACCTCAGGCAAGATGGAGGCAAATCTGTCAGCTACAACTGTTATCACCCCAGCCAAGTCTGCCCTGGGACACTGGCCTACATACACACTACTGCTGGAGGACAGAGAAAGAGCGGGAGAGCACCAGCCCCCTGCCATCCGGCCACCCTCCAATTTTTACCTCCTTTTATACACCTTTATTCTGACCTGCCCTCTAATACCCCAACTACCACTTCAAACTGAAAAGCCTTTTCTATCAGGGTTTAGAAAATTGGCACGCCACCGTTTTTCCACATTTTGATGTATTGTACTCCTTGTACGTACATTTTGGATAACGCAGATCTCTTTATCTTGTCAAATAAGCATTTCAGGCTTTGAAAAAACAAATGTGTTAAGTTGTACTTATGTGTCTGTGTGGGTTTGTGTCATCTGGTCAACTATGTGCCTTCATGTACCCCTGCTGTGAGGGTGGTATCATCAGTTGGCACAGCTTTCATCTAACATGACAGAACCTCTCTCTTCTCTTTCTTCCTTCTCATTTCTCTTTTACCTTGTTGATCTTTTATCTTTTTCATCTTTTTCACCTCTTTTGTTTCATCCTCCACATAGCTGCACTTTGTTCTTGTTTTTCTGCTGCCTTTTCTCTTCGCTGCCCTTTGTGGCCACAGCAGTGCCAAGCTGTGTCCAGGTGGTTGTAGGGCTGGGCCCCTGTGAGCAGATTATCTTGGTAGATGATCATAAAGAGAGGGGTAGGAGATTGAAGGAGGCAAAGATAGGTGTAGGGTAGATTTGGAGTGGTGGTACTTTTGAAGTATACAGGAGCAGGATACTGGAAGGGATGAAAGTGGTGAGATGCTGAGGAGTTTAACAGGGTGGTATGAATGGATAGGACAGCAGTGCTTGCTCAAACTGATAACCGTTAGGTGTCATAAACAGTGTACAAACCATACAGCCATACTGTATAAACAAAAAATAGCTTTTATGTTGTTCAAAGAGATGAACATGAAGATATAGGGGTATTAGTGCTTTAAGTATTCTTATATGCATAGTGAAAAATACTATAGATATTAAAAAGTATTATTGCAGATTGACACATTTTATCACCTTTAACAAAGCTGTGTGGGGATGAACCTGAAGTACACACTGGAACCATTGTAATAAGGATTTTTAGCGCAGTCTCTCTTTTTTTTTTTCCAATAAATACTTGAATAAAAAAATGAGAAAGAGGGGACTAAAGAGTGGGGATAGAAAAGGTGTAAAGGATCATCCTATTCACCAGGGTAAAATGTAATATAATAGATCAGGAAAAGTTTAGTCTCATACTTTGTACATCAAGGTTATATTGTAAGTATGTTTTAACCATTAATAATGCTTTTGGCATGAATGTAAATGTTAAATGATGACATACTATTTGTTTTTCCAGCATTATTGCAATTAATACATTGATTCAGGTTTTCAGGGCTTGGATTAATACAGACGAAATAAATGTAATAAATATGACTCTCAGTGTATTAATTAACAGTCCTGGGTTTTGTATCAACTGTCATTCACCTCACCTATCGACTGACTAAAAAAAAGGGAAAGGGAAAGAAGTAATAGAACCTATTGCTTATACATATCTATGGTTTTACAGAAATGTACAATGGTACATTTCTGTGTCGACTGGATTGTGAGGCTAAATGAATGTACATGATGATTAGCGTGAAAACGATGTGGCAGGAAGTTCAGCTCTAAATATAGAGACAGAGGGGAACAGACAGAGGAGAAGAGCAGTGAAGCTGGCGATTGTGCATTGGGCACCGGGTGGGCTATGCCCCCCCACAGTGCCACCTCTTGCCCCAGTGCCCCCTGCTGAGTTTAAAACAACCGCCTTTTTTGTTTTCCACCTCAATAGCTGCATCTCTCTCGCTAGTCATCTGATCTAATGGCTGTAGAGGAGAGTTAACCAGATAAGAGAAAAGTTCACTGAGTTGGTAAAGAGAGAGAGATGTTCCTTCCTGCCAGTTGCCCCCGAGCTCATAACAGGCTGAGGGGGTTGAGAAGTGTTTGAAATGACATCAGGTATGTCTCAGGTGTGAAGTGAATTCCAACACAGGTGGATTGTGCTCACACCAGGAGAGAACACTCCATGTGGTTCAGCTTTGCATTTTGCACACTTTTTCTGTGATTGTTCATTTTCATTTCCTTTGTGGGCTTAAACTTTCTCTGTTGTTTGTTAGTTTTGTTTCCTCCACCAAAAACTAAATGGATTCACAATGCATTAATGTTAAATGTTCTAATATCTTGTATTTTGTTAAGCTTTATTTTTTACTTTTCGTGCGCTCTCAACTTTCCTGTAAGTGATCTCCTATATCACACGTCTGGTGAGAGGGAACTTAAAGCTGGCACCATTATTGAAATAATTTATTTTAGGCAATCATTTACCTTCTCCGCTGAAATTGATTTGACCCTGAGACCTGCCACATATGTTACTCACTAATAATTTCTGTAGGGCACAGAATTGACACGTTGAGTCCTGGGTTTCTGGATTGGGTCATTATGGGAGCATATTGTACGTATGCTGTGTGTTTATTTTTAAAAATCACAGATGCCTGCGCTGCCAGTGCGCTCTTCCTGTGTTAAGACCATCAGTCATCTGTGCCAATTAAGACTTTTAAACTTCTCTCTCGAACGTTTTGTGAACAGATAGATGATGACAGAGGCCAATCAGCAGCTAATTACTTCAATCTAGAGCTGGAATTTGTGTTGTAACGGCAAATGTTTGTCTCTGTGAGGGTCATGTGCATTTGTGGCTTTCTGTGTGCACATGCATGCGTTTTTCCATATGTACGATACTGTGAACAGAGCTGTACGGTGTGTATATTCCAAGAGAGTGATTGTGTATGCTTACACACTTGTGTTTAATGGAGTAGAAAAGTGTATATATTTTTAATTTAACAGTTGTAGTTTTCGGACATGATTGGCTTGCCGCTGACCTTGGTGGTGGTGGGGGGGCTCTGCTGCTCCTTGAAGAAGAAAAGAGGCTTGGGCCACCCGCTGTAAACAAAGTTGACTTGCCGACAGATGGATTGAATGACAGAGAGGCTAACTGAGCCAGGAACGGGCCTGGCAGCATCGCACTGCGCAGAGAGAGAGGGAGAGAGAGAAAGAGAGAGATAAAGGGGGGAGAGAGGGGAGAAGAGAGAAGAGGTGGCCAACAGGAGAGGAGGTGTGAACAGGTGCAGGGCCGCTGAAGGAAGAACCAGCAGATGGAGAGAGACACAGCCAGTTTAGTTACAGGAAAAAAAGGGTGGGAGGGAAAAGAGGAGGGAGGAGGGAGAGAGAAAAAAGCAGAAAAAAAAGGATCGCAGTAGAGATAAGAACGCTGTAGATGAACAGATAGGTGGACAGATAGACAGATATACGGGCTGTGTGTTTATCGGTGAGGCTGCATCAGGCTGCCTCTGTGTTTGATGTGTTTGTTTCATAAAGCAGAGGGAGGAAGGGGTGTCAGAAGAAAGATGTGGGAGCAGTGTGACTGACTTGCATCACCCTAAGGTTTAATAAAATGTGCTAAAAACACATTGAGGTGTGTGTGAGAGGGAATTGTGTGACACTGTGTGGTCTGCTACACAGAACAATTCAGATGTTTATTGTAAGCAGCATAAATGATACGTCAGCACAGCAAATGTTCAATATGTCACTTGATTTTTCCGCGGCGCACTCATCCCTCACTGGCAGCGTCGGTTAAATAGGCCTCCACCAGGCCTCTGTCTCACTGTCTCTCAGCCGCACACACATGCAAAAAAGCACACTCACACAAACATAGAAATCATCCTTGTAGTTGATCCTATCAAACTGTTGAATATTAATACAGAGTGATTGATGTAGTCTATCATAAATAGCTGTGGATGCACTGGAATTCCTCCACAAAATGAATCATCAGGAGTGGCACCATTTTCAGCAATCAAAATGTGGACAAATAGTTAACAGTTGTAATTTTTGTACAGTATTTCAATACAGTTATTCTGACCTTTTAAGCTCTGACAAATGTTGTAGCATCAGCTAAAATAATGTGTGTAGTGGGAAATGGATATATTTTGTTAAAATTTCCTCCCCTACTATGACCATGTACACTATGATTTGGTTTGTATCAAATGCACTGTTCCAGTGGTAATGGGCATTAATAAAGGATCTTGAAGAATGCATAATTTTTTGATAGTATGTGTAAAGCTAAAGTGTTCACCTGTTTTTTAGAAATATAGTTGATGACTAATCTTAAAATTTCATTGTAGATTTGTGACAGCTCCTCCATAGCAGCACAGATGATTGCAAAAGACAGTGAGAGACTGACAAACAGATTGATGGTTTTGGTCTGTATAGGTTTTCTGTATTAAATAAATCCAGGATTATTTTCATGTTTTTTTTTTTTTAATTTAGGGATATCTCTAATACATGGACATTCTAAATTTACTCTACTGATGATAGCCATCAGTGCAGATGGTCCTCTGTGATAGAAATACTATTATACAAACTGTTGTTCTTCCTCTTGGTTCTTCATCTTGTGCTTAACTCTTTGCAGGGATCATCAGTATCTCTCAACAATCAATCTTTTTTGTTGTGAACAAAGCTTTTGTTTTTGCATGTTTGTGCTATAGGCTGGGTTCACAATCTGTTCACCTGTATGTTAATTTACCACCTGTTATTTTGCAGCACAAATATAGTGTGTTAGAAACATGAATATGTATTATTTTGAGATTTTTTTTTTTTCAATAGTTTCATATTTTAGAGAACGCATGTGATGTAGTTGTCTCATAAATGGAGTTGTTTGAACTAAATATATTGAGGTATTTTGTGTTTTGCATACGTGTAAAGACTGAATTTACATAGTGTGTATGCTTTGTATGTGTATGTCATTGTTTAACCATGGAAAGTGTGTAGTCTCTTTTACTTTAGTCCAAACAGCGGTCAGTAGTGTCTAGTGTTGGCGACTGTCTCCAATTCCTCCAAGTCCACCGTCTGACTCCAATTTGTGCTCGTTCTCTGATAAACCGCGGCATTTGGTGGTTCTGGCGTGGGATGCCGGCTGCACCATGGGGTGCTGCAAACTCTGCGCTTGGTCAGGCCCTGGCACCCCACATCTAATGGGCAACAGCTTGAATAGTGCCCACTTAGGCAGACAGCGCAGACTGGGCCCCCTCTTCTTTGCTCACCGCTCCAGCCAGCTAGCCAGCCAGCCGCCGCCTCTGCCACCTCCCACTTACCCAGCAGCCACTGTACCTGGCTGCTGCCCCAGAGCCATTCCTGCCTACCTTAGGCCCCTGGCCCATGCAGCTCCCGCCATACTTATCAAGCTGTCCTACAGTGCACGAGGCCAGGCATATACCAACAGGCCCAGCTATCTGCTAACTGAACATTCAGTCTATTGCCTCCTAGGCCCAAACACAGGTTCTTGCCACAGGCAGCAACCCAGAGCCCATTCACCAATTAGCTGGAAGGCAGATTATTGTCCAGGGAGAATTGTCCAGCTCCAGCCCCACATATCCAGCCTCTGCTCTACCCATCACCCTTAACTCATGCTCCCAGGGCTTGGCTCTGCACTAACATATCTCCTTTGCTTGCTCTTTTTTATGTTTTAATTTGACAGTGTTCATCAGCAGCCATTTTGTAACTGCAATTTTGTGAGTAAACATTTTGCATTTGATTAGAAATACAAAATGGCACAGATGATTAAAGGATAAAATCTGAAATACTTAAACATGAGTTCAGAGGAGCAACAGAAAATCTTTACTGCCCTGTGTTTTCAGCTTCAAGGCCTTTTCTTGTCAGACAGATTAAGATACGGAGGCCCTAGTCAGTGAACAGAAGAAGCCTCTCTGGGTCTGCTGCTCTGACCCACAAATTCGAGCCTTCTCTTGAGTCTTGTGTACAACTTTACATGGTCGTACTTTAAAGATTAGTTTAGTACATTAGCAAAAACAAACAGATGTATAATATGTACTTTTGTGTCTTTTTGCCTTTCTGTCTTCATCTGCTTCTCATCACCCTCCTCTTCCTCACCACCACTCTTTTGCTGACTGCTGGAACTTTCTGGCTGGCTGTCTGATGCTAATTGGTGGGTAAACAGGTCTGGTGTGAGTCCCCCCCCCCTGTAATCACACACAAACACACACACATATATACAGATATACACAAATACACACGGCCCCCTGGAACCTCTTGCAGGACCAAATGGCTGGCAACGCCTGCCCGCCATCTCCCGCTGAGCCCTGGTGTGCGCTTTGGTGGCTCAGGCTGCTGTTCAAGCCCAGCGGGGGTTCATTCACTCTCACACACACACATACATACAGTCATACGCATACAGACACACACTCTCCTTGTGTCCCCTGCACACCCGCCACCCGCTTTCACACCCCAGACAGCAGGACAGCAGGAGAACACACACACACACGAAGGAACAGACAGACGCGGTCACTTTAGAGATGCAGGCCAAGCGCTGTAGGGGAGAAAAGTTTTCACTTAAACTGGAGAATTCTCTCTTCATTAGCGCCTTTGGACTTCAGGAAGAGTTCTGTTTATTTGTTCGTTTTTCCATGTCTTTGTAGTTTTTCTTTTCTTTCGGTCTTTGTCTGTTCCTTTGTTGTTTGGGTACATTTGGACTTAGATCAGTAAGAAAGTTTAGTACAAATACGAGCAGAATGTAGTGTTGTTTAAAGCCACCAGAGATAACCACCTTTGTTTGGATCTTACCTGCACAATTTTGATATTTACCTCAGCGAAAGTGAAGATTAAAGGGATTTGATTGGTACCAAGTATTCCCTAGTCTAGTTAAACCACAAATTTTTAACTTAATTGGTTCAGTTTTCGTCAAAAGAAATCCTCCTGGGTAAATTAGTTATTACTGGTCAACATGCTGTGCTATATTTAAGGTTAGCGTGGCTCGCCTCAGACTAGGGTCTGTGTGAATATTGAAAGGAAAAGTTCAAGGTGAGCGACTGCACCTTTCCGTTACAGAGGATAAAGCTGTCTTTTTTTTTTTTGTTTTGTTTTTTTTGCTGTTCTTTTGTAATTACTGGTTTGTATGTGTGTAAGCGTGTTTGTGTGTGTTGTACTATAGACAGCTGCCGTTTCACTCAGGGGTCTTCAAACTGACAGCACTTTGACACTTTTATCCTTCTACCTCCCTGAGTCCTTTCTCTGTTGTTCTCCTCTCTGTCCTCCCTTCTTTTTCATCTTTCTTCCTCTTGTTCTGTTGTTTTGTTTTTGTTTTGTAGTGTGCATAACAATTATTAAGTATGATGGGATGTATTTCCTGTACACTCATCAAACACATATTTGTACAGTTTTTGAACTCCCCTGAGGTTATAGTTATTCTTCACTAAAGAGATTTAAAATAATTGTCATCTGGGTTACATTATGTCATATGCTCAGTTTGAGTGCTGCTCTTATTGTGTACAAATTCCTAATGGAACAGAACATTAAGGATTATATTCAGCACAATTAGTCACTTAAAGGGACAGTGTGTAAACAAACAGCTGCTCTGTCACAAAACTCCTTAATAAGAACCTGCTGTTTGCATAATGATTGACAGGTCTTTTAATGCACACTTAATTATGGTATCAAGTTGTTTGCAAACACAGAAGTAAGACAGACCTATATTTTTATTAATTTGATCATTTTCCATCTGTAATCTCATTACACCTTGAATTCACATATTGAAAATGTTGGTTTCACGTAAATGTATAGAACGGACATTTTAAGCTCCACTGAAAAGCATTTTCACGCTTCTTCGTTAGCAGACGATGACTAAGCAAACACACAAATGCTGAAGTCTGTTTGAGTGAAAACTCCTTTCTATCACAGCCAACAAAGTTATGCAATAAAATTATACATGTAATGAACACTGTGGTATTTTAAATATAACTTGAATTCAACAGTTTTATGTATTGTGTCTTTCTTAATGATAAATGTAGATATGCTGTATTATGGTTCTAAGTTGGGAATCATCTAAAAAGCTCCATTCTATTGATTTTTTTTTTTTTTTTTTTTTAAATAAACATAGTGTTAATATTTCTTGTTCCTTTTCCTCAGACAGGAAAGAGAAAGTGCAGATCGGGCTCATGAGGAACAAATGGCTTCCACAACCCTCTCCGCGCGGGAAAGGGAGCAAGAGCTGGCTGCACTGCTGGAGCAAACAGAGGCGAAACACCAGCAGAGAGGTCAGTGCTTTCACACACAGCAGTGGCACTGGGCTCTGCGTCAGCAGTGGCTCAGGCCAGAAATACTGTCTGCTTTGTCATAGATCACTGTCTCGGCCTCCCACTGCTCTGTCTTGACTCAAAAGGATATTAAAATTGCACTAAAGCTGCAGAATCTTCCAAGAAGGAAAAAAAAAAACAAAAAAGGTTTTCATTCACCTTTGGCATTCCCACAGAAATAACACCATGGGTGAGATATGAGAAGCATCTCTCCAGGATTCATATATTAATGTGAACTTAAGTCCTTAGTTTCTTCAAACACCATCTTGCAGGGTCTTACTCTGTCGTTCCAACTCGTAACACATTCTGTATGTTCTCACTGAAGCTAAATTATGTGGAATGAGAGCATTCAAGGACAATGGAACTTTTTCTTCTTCATTTATTTGAGTCAACTAATCTAGTTGGGACTTTGTCAGGGTTTGTGTGGGTCTTTAAACAGTCTATCATTCAGTTATGAGTGCAATTTGGGTAATTTTTTTGCCAATTATTGGATTTAATTCTTGCCTAAAACCTGTTGAAAATAGCTTGCTGCATCATGTGTGAGAAAATACTCTACTTACACATTTGTTTTTATAAAGCCATTAAAGTTGCAACATAAAGTAGAAAAAACACTGAAAATACCTTTCATCTCCAATATTGTTTTATATTTACATTACATTTTAGCATCATGTAAATTTTTTTCATGATGCTAACATGTAACTTGTTATAACCTGCAGAAACATTTTCTGAATGGTTTTTAGTTACTGTGCCAGACAGTCCACTGGTTATTCTTGTTCTGATGAGCCTCAATCAGTTGTAAATTAACTTTAGCAAATTAATATTTATGAGTAAATGTAAAAAAAAAAAATCAAGATTTTAGTCAGGGTTCTCATAAGGGATCATTAAAAACATTTCATAAACTTTTTATTTGATGTGGCCAAACAGGAGCAACTTTTTGTATTTGTATAGGGAGGAGAAATGTGAGCAGGGAAGAAGCAAAGGCCAGAACAAAGCAGAACTGAACAGCAAGGAGCATGAGGTCAGAAAAACCCAAACACTGAAGGGATAAAGCGGAACAGTTATCAGGGTCAGCTACAGCACAGCAGCCCTTGAGCAGGGAGGGTTTCAGGCTCCTCCACAAGGACGTGTCAGCAGGGTTGGTCCTGAACCTGCACTGCTCTGTTTAAAGATGGTTTCCTCTCTCACTGTGACACTTTGCTCCCCACGAACACAGCTGAACATCAGAGTGGGAGAGGGTTGGACTGGAACATAACTTGTCTGGGCTGAACGAGACTAAGCTGAACTGACCTCAAAGAGCAGAACAGAGCAGAGAGAGGAAACGGAGCAGGGCAGAGCAGAGGGAAGGTGATCGGAGCAGAGGGGCCCAGCGCGGAGCAGCGCGCAGAGACCCAGCTCAGAGCTCCCTGTCTGTCTGCACAGCAGAGCTGCTGCTGCTAACACATCTGTTGCACCATCTGGATCCCCCCCCTTCACCCACCCTCAGCCGCTCGCTCGCTTCCTCCACTCTCCACTCTTTTTATTTACCTGTGGTTCCCTTCAACAACCAGGGAGCCTGCTGGTACGCAGAACAAAGATGGAGGGCTATAGAGGGACGAATGGATGGAGGGAGGAAGGGGGGGTAAACAAAGGGTTTGTTTCTGGCGCATGTCGGCAGCACACATGTTGTCTAAAGAGAGCTGACATCAGAGCACAGCAGGAAACTGTGGATGGGGAGGGGATGGAGGGATAGACGTCCTTTAGTAGCTCGCATCACTTCCTCTCCCTGTGCAACCCAACAGACGAGCTAGATAATTAGCTTTCTTGCTCTCCAAATCCCGCCTCTCTGTCCATCCGTTTGTCCTTCCATCCATCCGTCCCCCTCTCCCTTCTTCTCAGCTCCCTCCCACCTTTTTCTGAATTTTTTTTTCATGTTTCTTTTTTGAGTAAATGCGTACAGAGCAGCCTCTAGATGATATCAGATATTTGTTTCTATCTGTCCCTCCCTCCCTACCACGCTTCTTCCCTCCATCCCTCCCTCCCTCATTTTTCCTCTGTTTGTTTCCAGTGCCAGTTCTGCTGTGTTTCTGTGTCCCAGGGTTCTTTTTGGCCTACGCATGGCCAGACGCATTCAAAGCCTGTTCAGCTAATTAGCATTCTTCATGCAACTTTTCTAGCACTGACCAAACTTTGTTTAGTGTATGTGTGTGAATTTGTGTACTTTATCTTCATGGTCTGCAGGATCCCATTTCTGCCCTCTATGCATTATCTATGACTGACATGGCGATGAACTGCTTTGCCAATAATTCACATATACTTATGGTCAAATATATCCCAGCCCCAGATACATACGCTGAGGTACCAGTTGGACAAATCACTGGTCCTTTACCAAGATAAAGTCATAATTTCTCCATTACAATTTATAAGAGAAATTATAAAAAATAAATAAATAAATAAATAAATTGTGTATCGGCAAAGGAAGGAAGAAAATTTTTTGGAGCACTG
>JAQQZY010000008.1:19452447-19472335 GCA_030068375.1 Ostorhinchus rueppellii
TAAAAGTAAGCATATAACACAACATATATAATAGTCATATTTGATTCTGCAGGTATGTTGTAGCTTTTTACCACCTGACCCCAAATTTCTACTGTATGCAAATAAAGTCAGTCCAAGTCTGAGGTACTTTTGAAAGACTGCGAGTCCTTGGTGTTTTTGGTTTGGGTTGATTGTAACAGAATGCTGGAGCAGGTGGATCATTCCCTCAATCCAAACGGCAGTCATTGTTATTTTAAAAGAGCAGACATATGTTGGAGAGCGGAACGTGGATCATTTCAAAGGAATGATGAAAGCCTAGTGTTGGATTGTTCAGAAAGAGGCCCCTGTGAGCGGATGAGGACGTGGCAGGAAGGGTGGAAAGGAGAAAGAAAATGCTTTCAAACAACAATCCCCTTTCTTTTCCATCTCGTTTTACTCTTCTCACACACTTTATATTTCCATTTTCAGTCCTCTGTACTCGCAGATTCCAGTTTTGATTCTTATGTGAACATTGACAAAAGCATTTTTGGGAACGCATTCAAAGGGACATATGTATCTAATTTTTTCTACACCATTTGTTGGAGTAGATTCTCATTTTCACTCTGTGTAGATGTAGTCTTCAGCAGAACAGAGGCCTGTTTAGGTGATGCACACTGAAAGTGTTTTCATACAAGTTATAATATAATTTCTTACAACTTATAATGAAGCTTATATTTTAAGCTTTATTTGTTTTCTTGACAGTATTAAAAATGCAGTTTCTTTTTCTTTTTCCATCTTTATTACTTAATAAGAGCATGACAAAAACTGTTCTATTCCACAACAAAACATGGAAGCCTGATCTATCCGTGTCACCGGTATTTGGTATTATGGAGTAAAAACATTTAGAGCTACATTCTGGACAACAGGACACAAATTTCTTGTTTGAGATCAATAAGATTCAAGGAGCATTTGAAGGCTTACAGGTCAGTAACACCATGATTTAAAAAAACAAAAACAAAACAACTATGTATGACATTACATTACAAGAGTATTTTTTAGGTGCTCAGGCTCCATTTCCACAAATGAGGATGTAGTGTCATTGTTCTTTTTTTAATTTGTTAAATAAAAAATACAGTTTTGTTTTTGTTTTCCACAAATCTAAATGACAGTAAAAGAGAGGGAGAATGTACACTGTTGAGCATCTTAAAGTCCCCTACACAGCCTGCGCATTATTAAAAACAACACTGTCTTACATTGTTTAGATGTTGGAACCAGACAATATTTGCTGTAAATTCTCAACTAAATCCTTTTTAAACTTGTGTTAGTGCTCGTGTGTATAAGCTCTGAGCATCTATAAAAACTAGTTGTGTTATTAAGAGAAGGCGAGGTGTGTGATGTGGTGGCCTGTGACAGCAGTTCCTCAGGGCAGCTGCTGGAGTTTGATGCCTGCTGAACTCCGTGTGGGTTGGAAAGGAAACATGTTTTAACTACTATCCAGTCTAAGTGCATGAAATCACCCACAGTGGTTCACCTCACAGTAACCCATTGCTTTCCTGTGATCCATTGCAGTAGCAGAGCTGGATGGTTTGCTGAGTTCCCAGAATTCCTTGATAAGGAAGCTGAGGGAGGAATGCTGCACACTGGGAGCCACACTGGAAGAACATGCAGAACACAGCAGGTTATTATTTAATTTTTATTCATTCATGCATCTGTCCTTCATTTTATTTAAATACCAGGTATCTTCTATTTTTTTGTCATTCACTCTGTTGCTCATTTTTATGTCTCTTAAAAAGCCACCACCTTGTGAGTTTTAACTTTCACTCCCAGTACACTCACAAAATGATTATTTTTAACTTGCCCACTACTAAAAAAAATGTTTTGTAAGGTTCCTTCCATTTAACCTTTGAGTTTCAGTGTGTGCAGAGTGATGTTTGTCCATGGTCAACTGAACTGAAACTGGAAAGTTTCTCAATGCTCAGCTAAAATTTTATGTTTTAACAGCCTAGACACCCAAAAGAAGCCACATTTACATATAACTTAATTATCCTGTGATGACTAATGTCAGTGGTGTAGGCAAATTTTTTGTGGCTAGATTTCTTTTAACCATAGTGAAAGTCTAGACATAGAAAATAATGGGCTGCAAAACTTAAAAATTAAAAAAAAAGCTAAAATGCAAACAAGTTTTGCCTTTCTTATTAAAACAAAGCGGGGTATATTTTCATAAAATAAAAAACATTCTTAATGCGATTATTTTTCTTTCTTGAAACAGTGAATTTCCTTGTAACAATACTTTTCTTTATTACTTTCTTGAAATCGCATTTTTGCAGTGTAATGGGGCCGACCATAGAGGAATTGCTTGGGATTTTGATGCAGCCTTGAGATGCAACACAAAGCCATTTTCACATGACCTCGAAATCACATTTTAATAGAGTAGGAAGCATTTTGTTTCCCTGTGTTTAACATCAAATGAACAATATCTGAAGGATGTGTAATTTTAAAGTTTTGGGAGCTGAAATCGGGGAAAAATGTGTTTGATTAAATTAAGAGAGTAAACATAAATATAAACCAGTCCGATTAGGTTCACACTGTCTACTGAACTTATACAGATTTCTTTTTCTTTTTTGTCAGACTAATCTGTCTTTCTCTAATCTTTATAAATATATACCTTACACTGTTTGGCACAGTGATGGAAAAATAAAGCCACGTCTTGAAACCACAGCCTTTTGTGTAGATCCATGGAGTCATGCAGTGAAGTTGACAGAGAGCAGTAATTAAATCACATTAACATTACTGTTATAGTACATGATATCATTATACATTTATCACATACTAAACCCCCTACCTGTGTGAAAACACGTATGTGCTGCTAAAACCTTCTGTCATTGGGTAGATGTTGTGTAGACATGAGTAAACACAGAAATCTTATGTGCTATTTGGCCACTTGAATTCTAATAGTATGAAAGGTAAATATGGGATTAATGTTCAGTGACATTTAAAGAACTACTTGTCACTGACAATTATATGAGGCAAATTATTTGTATTTTGTCCTATAACATGGCTGGAGTGAATCAGCCCCTGCCTTCATTAAATATGCAGACTTTACTGTGATGTAGCACTGCTGCTCACTTAAAGCTTAATAAGCCCATATTTTACACAGGTGCAATAATAATGATTCCCATTAATGCTTTTTGCTCTAGAGGAGGAAGTGTGTCTCCGCTATAAAACCCTGTGTCCAAATCCTGTGTGTTTTTTGTCACAGCTGTTGTTCATTTACTCGATCTGTTGGACGCACATGTCATGATTTCATGAAGCATCATCCATCCATCGAGGCTGTTTGGAGACAGTGTGTCAACATACTACACACTGCTTTCCAGTCTGACCTGTTTTCTTGTTAACCTGATGCTACAGTAGTCACAGCAGGCCTGCCCAGCTCTCCATCTGGGCTGCCTGTGTTTGTGTGTGTGTGTCTGTGTGTGATTGTGTGCTGTGTGTGTCTGTATGTGTGTGAGAAGTGACCCTGGTCCCAGTGTCCTGTCAGCTGTTGGAGCTGTGCTGCACATTAGTCACATGACAGCCCCCAATCTGGCCCTGCCAGACCACTATGGCCTCACCAGCCACAGGACACACACTATACACACACACACACACACACACACACACACACACACACGCACACACATGATCCCCTCCCAATGACAATCATGACACAACGGATCTTAAATTCCTTTATCTGTGTATTTATTCCTATAAGCTAACACAGTGGCATGAATGTATTGTTTGTGTGTGTTGTGTAGTTCAGCAGCAGTGTGTTTTTGTGCCTTCGGCTGTTTGAGCTGCTGGAGTCCAAGCCCAGTGTAGCGGTTAAAGTCCTGCTGGACCGCCTCAGCCGGGCTAAGTGAGGTTATACTCAGACAACAAAACTCTGACAAAGTGTCTTCTGTAGTTTGTCACACACCTGTGATCTATTCTGGTCTGTCCTGGTCTTCTTTAACAGCTCATCTCTTTGTTGTTGTTTATATACCACTGTCTCAGTGTTACAAGGCAGCAGTTTCTAAAAAACAAAGCATACTTAGATTTTTAGTCCAACGACCCGAAGGGTCCAATGGATTATTGGTATCAGTTGGCATCCGTCCGTCATCTGTTTGTCTGTCTGTCCGTCCATCCTTTGTGGAACATCTTTGGCATAAGGTCTACCAAGTTTGTTCAAAGAATTGGGAAATATGGATTTTTGAATATTTGAAATTTTAAAACATCCCCGTTGGTTTGTAATGGGACAGATTTCAAAGTACTATAACTTGAAAACGGTTGAAGATATTGATAGAATTACTATTGGCAATAGATGGGTAGTCGCATGTGGGCTTTCATTTGCTGACATGACATTTGACCTTGAGTGACCTTGAAAGGTCAAATGAATGCCAATTAATGTCTTTAAATATGCCGTTATACTACAGGACCCCTGGTCCTATTTTTAGTCATTTGTGGTTTGTCATTTTGTTTACGTTCTCTTTAATATTTGAGTAGAAAATCAAGGCATAAAGTGTCTAACATTAAATCAAACAAGAAAAAAAGTCACACTTTATTTTTTGTGGACAGTAATGCGTATGCAAAGTGAGCCTGTTTGCTTAGAAAAATGTATTTAAAATTTTAAATGCACAGATTAGTGATCAATTTGCAATATGGTTTTTCTCAGTCCAGCATAAAAACTAGATGTAATATAATAAATATGTTTGATTTAACATGTTTTATACCCAAAATCTGTCTGCTCAGTGTCTGAATCCTAAATATTGTTTAGGCAGACTGGACCTTTTTTTGGCAGCTGATTGTACAGATGCACAGGCCGAGATTATAGTTGAGTTTGTTTTTTTGTGTTTTTTTTTTTAACCAGGGACAACAGTCCCATTGAGATTAAGAACCTCTTCTTCAATGGAGTCCTGGTAAAGAGGCAGCATGAAATACAACACACAGTCACAACATACAGTAATTTACAGGACAAGTCAAACTATGAAAAACAAGTGCAAGTCATTGAGTTAGTCTGGAGTACTTTTATTCATGGTTATTAAATTGTTTGGTTTTGAAACAAACCAGTACAAACAAGCAAATGAAAGGCTTGTGATATATCAGATGTTGAACTATGAGTTTCGATAACCTCCGTCCATTTTTTCCCCCCCCAATTTTCTGAACATATGCGCTTTAGGGAAGTGTTGTGGCATCTTACCCAAGACTAGAAATCAAAAGTTAATCTTATTTTTGTAAAACACAGTGAATCATATCTTTACCCCAGCAGGTTCTGCCTCAGTTCCACAGATTCGCCATTGTCCTTCTGTGCCTCATCGTTGACTGTTAAACTGCTGGTGTTATTAAATATCTGGGCATATTTTTTCACCACCTCTCCTCCATTATACCAAGTTTTCCCACTGTTCATGAATGTTGTTTCTGTTTCAGGAGTAAACTGGAGCAGCTGGCTCTGGAGAAACAACACTTAGAGGACACGGTGAAGAGTCTGAGAGCGCGCTGCTCCGACATGGAGGAACAGTGTGTGCAGCACGGCCGCATGCACCAGCGCATGAAGGACAGGTACGTAGACACATGGAAAACACACAACTAACAGCACACCAGGCCATGCTGTGTTAGTCTAATGGGAGTTTTGTGTTGTTTTGAAACTACTATGTTTAGGGCTTGGAAACGGAACGTAAATACTCTTATTACACCATCTAATGAGTTACCGCTGGGTGTCATTTTGTAATTTTCAATATGTAAGGAGCAGATATCATCACTATTAATGTGTCAGCAGATGATTTGAAGTTGTAAATAGATTTACTTTTAATGTTGTAAATCTCCTTTGACTAAAGAACAGATTCCTAATATGCAATTGGTCTCAACAAGCTTAGATTAGGAACTGATATCAAAGCTGAGGTGACACAGTTGAACATCTTTAATAATATCTGACCATAATGATGTTCCTTCTTCACAAACACTGCATTTTTTTCTTTCTTTGCTCTGTGTTTGGAGGCATTGATTCTTTCTTCCTGCTGCTAGTCAGAAGGCTCACACACCAAAACGAACAGTCTCATTCTTTAATGATATAACTCAGCCCAGGCCACAGTAGACAGGAGCTGCTTTAATCAAACTAAACATTTAACAGCAGAACATCAGGTGAAGTTCATAGTTTATACCACATCTGAAATTCATATTAAACAGGTAGTGAATGACTTGACAGTAAGTGGGTGAACAACCTCAACGCTTTGCTGACCTGAACTTAAAGACATATGAGCAGTGAAAGCACTGACAAGTTAATCTTTTTTTTGGAAATCCTATTATTTTATTGTGTTGAGATAAAAACTTTATATCAGTCTATAATGAGTGTAAGTTTTATTCTTATATAATTAAGATTGGGAAACTAAGTTAGAAAGTGATTGTGAAAACAGCCACTGAGGTACTGCTGCTGGTCGCAGTTTAAAATACTTTCCTGTTTGGCTTATGCTACACTATCTGTACGTGTGTGTGTGTGTGTGTGTGTGTATGTGTGTGTGTATGTGTATAGTGCGGGGGTCTCTTCCTCCTTGAGTGCGGAGCCCAGTTGGTGTGTGTCTCCACAGGGTGCCTGGCACACAGCCTGGTTCTTCCAATGTGGGCGAGGGTGTGTGGGTGTTGTTGCCCCACTCTGTAGGATCACTACCCCACTGCCCCCTCCACCCTTCTCACACACACAGCCCAACACACACATTTTCATTCTTTTCTCCTGCTCCATCACTGACACTACATATTGTCTACCACCCACCGGTGTTAACCTGTCGACAGTCAGACGCTGCCAAAAAACAAAGTTTACCAAGTCACAGCTGTCTCCTGGCTGTGTGCGACTCTTTTTGTGCGTTTCATGGACAGAAAAACAATCTGAGTTGTCAAGAAGTGTGAAGTATGAATATTCTGTACGTTTATGCACATATGTTATTGTGGTATTTTTATGTGTGTGTATGTGTGAGTGTATGGGCTGCTATTGCATGTTCTCAGGAGGTTTAGAGTGGGAATCTGACTGCCAAAAGTGGATTGGCTGGGAAGTTGGCACCTAACTTCTCTCTTCTCCCAACTGAACCACGATAATCACTCTTGGCATTTACTGAGTTTTATTTTCTGCTTTGACACTTACTTGGTTGATGAATCCTCCTGATATTTTAAAATCTCTGGAGTTCGGTTCTGCATGAGGTCAGTTTTGGAGAAGATACTGAGCCGCTTGACCACATTTATGGATGGAGTTTTCAGGCGGAATATTCGGGATTTGAAATGTATATTTTTAGGGGTGCGTCTTCTAGTCTTAGGCTATATAAATCGAGTACCAGCTGCTCTGAGACTGCTGTAAATGATTGTATAATAATGCTGATCCTGCTCAGGAGACAAGGAGAACAGCATCAGAGTAACGGGGTTGCATTAGAATACCGGTTTCACTGTATTCCATGGCATGAAAACTGACAGTTATCAAATCATAAACATTTGCTTGGACGAAGAATCTCACCTGCACATAAGCGTCTTTGTTCATTTCCTTACACTCTGTTCACACAAAAGAGTTCCATTACTTTTCTCTGAGTTGTGAAGAAATCAGCATGATAACACTGTATACTCTCTGAAAAATATGTATTAAAAAACACAAGAATAAAAATCAGGATTTACCACAGTATATTAACAAACTATATTTTATACAAAATCAACAGTGAAACAGTAGCAGTGCCTCTGATCCTCCATGGTTAAAATGATTAATCTTTTATCAGAGTCTACATTTTCCATGTTCTACATCGTAGGCCTTTTTTCCCTCACTATCTATCTTACAGTTGTGAAACAGCACAATTAAATCTACATTTTACTGGAATTTGGCAAATTCATACCACATCAAAGTGCAACTCAGGACAGAGTCTAACATTGCCTCGTGCAGAAAATAATCCAAAATTAAGCGATGTGATGATCTGCCTGAGTACATGTTTTACTGCTGTAGATTTTTGGTAGCACTCCTTGTCTTGGAGCATTTAATTAATGCAGCCCATTACTATGTGATAGCACAAACAATTACAGTGATTCACAAACCGTATCTGTACAGAATAGGGTCTAATAATAGTTCTAATAATACACATAAGTTCATGACAGGGTTTGTCAAGGTTTTTTTTTTCCTAACCTAAACATGTTCCATGAATGAAATGCATGAATATTAAGTAGATACTGTAGCCACTTTTACACAGAGATCCCGGAGAAAAGGTGAGATGAGGATCCCAGCTTTTTTCTATTACTGACAGATTTCCAAAGGAGTAACACAGGTGAGACAGGCTGGACTTTTACACAGTGGACTTGTGTTCTGGAATCAAAGGGGCGGTGATGCAGCGTATAGCGTGACGTATATCTTGCACATCGGAAATACCTCGAGGAGAATCCGTGGGTCCGTGAGTCTAGGCCCGTCTTTCACTGTTCTACAAATGTTAGCATGTATAGAGCCCTCTGCCCGAAGTGACAACAGCTGGCGAATCTCAGCCTCTCCCCAGATTGACATCTTTCTGGTCGTGTTGATATGTTTGTTTACTGTCCATGGCCCGTGCTCATTTTAAAATCTCCCTGGTGTGTTGGTCACACATGCAATATCAATATGTCATCAATACGTGCCACCTTGGTTGCGGAATGACAAGTATTCTTTTTACATAGTGTTCCAGAATCATTATTCCACCTTTATCACGGCTCTTTTACTAGCTCCAGAGGCGTTACAAAGCCGTGACAGAGGTGGGACTAAATGATCCCACCATTTCCTTTCCACAGACGCCATTCTGGAATAAAGGTGAAATATTCCTGGAACAGAAGGGCTGTGTAAAAGGGGCTTATGTTAGATAATTTTGTCTACATCATTTAACTTCTATGTGAAACAATGATGTATCCTCAGACAGTTTTCACACCATGAAAATTTCACACCACCACAAATCTAACCCTTGTTGTCTGTACACTTATTAATTATCCTTTTGTTTAAATGACGCCTTAGTTAAAGTAGAGCCAGGCCTGAACTTTTTAGATGTATGTGAGTGTGCATGGTTTTCTAGTGTGTGTTCGAATGCATACGTAATCACTGTTGTGTATGCGCTCTCTCTGCATATGGTAGTTTGCTCACACACAGTTGAATGTGTGTGTCCATACGCTGGGTATACATTAGTTGGTCCCCGCAGGCCCCGTGCGCTCGGTGGGCGCCCTGCCGCGTCGCTCGGGGGTTAAGGTGTATGTGTTAACAAGCTGGTGCAAGTGGGTTCAATATCCAGCGCCCCGCCCCTCCCCACAGCCTCTCCATCGGCCTGCAATCTGTGCTGCGAAGAGCGGCAACAGCGCACCACGCACAAAACATTTGGAAAATCAGCTTGATTTATTTTTACATGGGCATGCCGATTGCCAAACTACACAGGGGTTTTAGCACACAATGTTTTGCTGTACAATTAATTATTTATTTCACTATTTCTGTGTTGGGTTTTTTTTTTCTTCTCTCTTCCCCAGAAAGGAATGGATAGAATTGAGGCTGAACAACACAGAGATGGAAAAGAGCAGCAAGTTTGCAAATATGTAAAGCTTCTCTCTATATGGTCTGCTATGAAGAGCTGCTCTCAGATTCATTTGGGTTCATTAGGTTTTTAGTACAGGCTTAGTTTTTAACACACCTGCTCATATTTCCTCTTACCTGTAACGGTTTGTTCTGTTATTTTATATTTCTTATACTACAGTTGTGAAGGAATGAATCCATCTGTATTAAAATGCCTTTTTATTACATATGTTATACTGACTTTGCAGATAGAAAAATACAAGCCATGCGATCAAATGCAATGTGACCCATTTTTGTTGAACTGAACCTGTATTTCTAAACGGCATCTGTTTTTTGTTTTTTTTTTGGTTATTTCTTACAATATTTAAATTCTGTGTTAAATTTCTAGGCATCTAAATTAGGATTCATTAAATTAAGATCAGATATTTAACGCTATGCCATGCCATGTGGATGATAAAATCTTCATAAAGCTTGGGCAAATGAAACGGCTCACTGAAATATCTGGATATATTTTACTCATGCAGTGAGTGAAATATTGATCCCTCATTTATAGGCTTTAGTCATAAGTATAAATCTTTATACATTTTCATTAAAAGCATGCAGGTGGCAGGCACAAGTTTTTTTTTTTGTGACAAAAACGTTAAGTGGATTATAATGTAAATGTGCCTGTGGGTGTCAGAGCATCTGATTCTACTGGTCTTGAAAATAATCCATGTGAACTACTGTGAATTTTATTATTATTTAAAGAAAAGTATAGTCCCACCTAAATGAGGTCTGCAATATTTCAAAAATTGTTTGAGGCTGAATTGTGTTCGGACTTTTTGATGAAAATCTTTGACCGTGATAAGAGACAGAAAAAGACAGAAACGACTTCACTGTCACTTTTCCATTATCTGATGTTTTCGATGCCTCTGACTTCATATTTGTATCTTAACTTTCCTCTTCTCTGCCCTCTTTGCCTCTGTTTCTCTTTTCTCTTCTCTATCCTGTCCATTTTTCTCTCCCTCATTTTATCATCCTTCTTACTCTGTCTTATTTTTTCGTCCACATGCGTCATCTCCTTTCCCTGCTCTTATTGTGCAACTTTTTACCCTCTCGTCTCCTCTTTTTCCTTCTCCTCCTCCCCTTTTCAATCTGTACCAAACACCACACAACCTTTTCTCACCCCACAGCTGTTCTCAGGCTGTTTCACCAATTATCACTACGCATGTACACACTTAGGTCACATACACTTACTCTCCTTCACACACACATACACACACACAAACACACACACGCACACACACACATGCGACAGACCAACTTAACGCCAACGCTTGCTTAACCACACATTGTGACAGCAGAGTGTGTTTGTCAGCCTTTGGTGTGTGTGCGCATGTTCTGCATGGCAGTGTGAGTGTTTATGTGAGCACACGGATCACTCCGCAGCCCTTTAAGGCGAACAGCAACATATACGCAGATGTGCCTGTAGATCCACAGGCTTCACTGGGCCATATGGCCTCCATGAAGAAAGATGGTGCGTGCGTCTGGAGGAGAGCTGGGGAGAGAGGGAGGGATGGAGCGAAGGATGGAGGAGGTATGGAGGGCCATGTGTGGTATGAGCTGTGCAAGCAGTTGTTGAAGTATGTATGCCTGTGGATGTGTGTGTGTGTTTGCACCAGAGGCTCCAGGAGATCGGTTAATGGAACAAATGGTCGCGGCGGGCCGGGGAAGAAGGAACAGGCTTGCTGCTACCGCAGGCGGACGGCAAGCCCCGGGCGAGGGCTGCTTCATCTGGGCTCCTGCCACACACACAGACAAACACACACATCCACATACACACACACCCTCTGTCAAACCCTCTTCTGTGTTCACCCCCACTCCCGAACACACAGTGTGCTGCCATGCCCCAGAAGCAAAAGGACGCTCCTCGCTAAACTTTTCATTTGCAAATTAAGTTGGCAGGGGCCGTGCAGAAGGAAACAGGACAGCTTTCATTTGTTTCATCTGTGTGTGTGCGCACACACTCGGGGATCTTTGTGTGTGTTGACGTGTCTGTGTGTACGCCTGGGTTGCATCTGTGTGTGTGATCTGAGACAGAGGGAAGATAAAAGAGTGCGATGAGAAATAAACTGAGATATAGAAAATGAAGAGGGCTCAGTGTGTAGCACTTGCACTTTAATCATTATGCTTTACATTCATGTCCTTCACAGTGATGAGACTGTCTCCACACACAAATATGTTTCATCACAATGTTTGTGTGTCTGTTTGCAGCGGACAGTATTCACAAAGTTGGTTAATGAAATGCCAAAAAGGTCCAGTATAAATGTTCAAGGCATTGATGGGATGATATAATAATTGTACAATAAACTATAAAAATTGTCCACAAAAAGTTCCCCTGTATTTGCCTCGACACATATATAGACTGTCCTTTCATTCATCCATCACCTATATTGAGGACGCAACCTCATTTACATATCCTTAGATTTAATACTCAGTCTCTCAGTTCATAACGTGTTTGCTTTCACAATGTGTTTATTTCAGTGTGTTGTTGCTTTTAACTTTTTTCTGAAATGAGTTGAACTTCCATCTTTACATGTAGAGGACAGAAACAGAACATGTAGTCCACTGAGGCTGCGTTTGTGTTCAGCTCCCACACTACAGTGTTTACCTCTGGATGGCGCTGATCAGTCGTCCTGCCTCCTCTGCTTCATCGTCCTCCTCTTTCCCTCTCATCGTTTCTATCTCTGCATTGCCCAGCTGGCTTCTGTAGCCGGGAGCGACCGCAGGGCGGCCTGCTGAAAGAGCATTGTCAAACGGTGGCTTTACAGCTCTATCACTTGCACACACACACACACACACACACACACACACATACACACGCACACACATACAGACGCACAGATTTGCAGCTCAGATGTCGGGCTGTAGCCAGAGGCTTGCAAGCTGGAGCGTTAACTGTGCAAAGCTTCACATCTCGAGCCCCAGTCAGTGACACTCGCTAACACTACTTCATAAAAACACAACTAGAAAACTAGTGCAGAAACACCTGCCCCTGCTACAGAAAAAAGTTAAAAGTAACAACACAAGAAACTAAACACTTTAATGCCATGAAAGCAAACGTTCAAACAGTAGATTTAAAAGGAGTCAGCGGGCCTCACGGCAGCAAACACTTTGACATTGGATAGATGATAAAACAGCCTGCAGCAGCACTCAAACCTGTGTTAATACTGTCACAAAATGAAAGCAGACAACTTCTGCGCTCATCCACAGCTGCTACACGCTTCGCTTTTAAAATCAGCGCATCCCTCTGAAACAAGTCATCAAATCTGTTGTAATATGGAAATACAAACCGCACTGAAAGACTGTCACATAAAACTACAAAAAAATCAAACCTGCCTCTGAATGCAGGCCTGTTTCCACAAAAAGTCTCTTTACAGCAAAGATGAAAATGAAGTGAGGTATTCATCGCCTGGTATCCCCGCCGGCTTCAGTATTTGTATTTTACTTTTAGGCAGCTGTGATTGTAAAAAGAGAGTTCACGATGAGGGCCTTTTAGACATTTGTAAAGCTGTCAGGTATCTGTTGGAGGAATGTATTTTCCTTGCATTTACACATCCTGTGTGTCTTCAAAAATGATTAAGTCTCTAAAGCTGTTCAGATGACAAACACCTGAAAGATGAAAAAATACCTCTGGAATGCTGAAATGAATTCAGCCATCAACTTATTATACCTCTGTTGCTTTTTTTCCCAGCATGCATCAGTTCAGATTAACACTTAACCCCACTTAGAAATGCATTATGTCATAGCTGGGTTTTATGTGCAGAAGTTGGCATTTAAGGGAACTTTTTTTTTTCCACAGAAGCACAGCCAGAGATTTTATTTCCATCATGCATCGGAAATTATTAAGTGTGACATTGTTTCCTGAATCTTAAGAAAGCACATGTATAACTGTACAGTCAGACATTTTACACTTAATTTCATGAATGTCGCACCTTAATTTAGGAGCTTTATCTTAAAGCTTTAGCAACTGATGCAGAGTTATGTTCTTCAATCTAAGTTTAATGTTTAAAATCACCTTTTTAATTTCCTTGTCCTCTGGTAGCGTTCGTTGGAACGTCTGGAAGGTGTGGGTCCGAGTCGCAACTCTGAACTGACGCGCAACAAAAAAGAAACAAAATCAAACGGAGTGAGGGAACGTACATTAGCATCCTGATCAAAACCAACAGTGTTCCCATGTCAAATATGCATGTTAGCAAGAGCAACAACTGGCATGACAGGTTGGTGGAGAGGGAGAGGGGCATCGCCTTCAGGCACACGCACACACACACACACACACACACACACACACACACACACACACACACACACATTCTTGAGTGCAGTTGTGTGCCAGCCAAGATTTAGCTAGAGCTCTGGGGTGTGAGGGTGGCGATGGTGGGCCTGGCATTGGGCGAAATATGGTTTTGTGTGCGTGTGTGTGTGTGTGTGTGTGTGTGTGGCAGCTGCAGCCTTCATGCCCCTGGCAGTGTTGTTGTAACCAGGCAAGCCAAGGCCGTCTGCCTGCATTCTTCACCCCCCCGGCCTCCTGCACGCACACACACACACAAATACACAAACAGGTTTACAGTGTGTGGAAAAGCGGATCATGTTTTTGGGGTTAAGATTCGTCCTTATCTGTTAACGGTCATTGTTTAATTTTCCTTCTAATCTTTTTATAGTGTCTCTGTATTTGTCCAGTGTTGTTTGGATACGTCTGTGTGTGTGTGTGAGTGTGTGTGATATTAAAATGTGGCCTTTATTCATAGCCTTCATTCATCTTCACACTTGCTTTTATTTTTTTAACAAACGAACTAAATTCATTCATTCTTATCATTATCTTTCCTAAAATGTGAATGGGTGATTGGTAATCTGTTTCCCTCCCAGTATGATAACTGAAATATTTAATGACACTAGGGCTCAGTGATAAATACCGGGTGATAATAGAAAGGTGTCTATCATTTCATATTATGCTCTATCACCTACACTGTGTCATAAATCACACTCTTTACTGTAATGCTCTTCACCATTTGGACAAGGCTTTGTTTTCTACATGGAGATTCACAAGACAACACAACAAAAATGAAGGAGAAAGAGCATAAAATAACAGAACAGGGTCATGTTGAAGAGAAAGGATTGTGTATAAGATTCTAATAAAAGAAGAAAATAACCAAATGTCACAGTGTTGAGGTACAATATGATTACTTTAAACCAGTTAAAATACAGAAAAAAAAAAATATTCTACCATAATACATACCATTATTGTGACACAAAATGACCTTGATAGGAGAATTTGGTCATATTACCAAGTATTAACAAGCATTAATTATTACTAGTTAATCATTTTATTGACAAAGCCTCATCCCTGGTTTTAAATGTTAATGTTTGTTGTTTTCATTCATTGCGACATAAAAATCTTTGTGTTTTAGTGGGTTTGTTCAACAAAACAGGAAACATGCTTTTTACTTCTGGGAAACTGGTTGTATTTTTTTCCCCTCAAAGATTTTCTGGATTAAATAACACAATGCATTGAATGTTAGCTGCAGTCCTAATTGTTCTAATCTCCTTCAGTATATGACACTTGCAGACTAAACACAGAGATCACACAGCGAGACATTAATTTGCTCAGATGCCTGTGTTAAAGTAATCTTGTTAACATGTGCTCTTTAATAAATATTTTCTAACACTAGCTGAATTATGGAGTATTAAAAAACCCACACATACACAAACTCATATGGGGCTGTTGAATGACAGACCTGAATGTCGCTTCCAGATTTTCTTTTTCTATTAGCGTCTCTCTCTAACATGACGTTAGCACTTTCCCTTTGGACCGTGCCTTTAGGACATATGCTCCCACCTGTAAATAAATATGCAAACACATACAAACACATACACACACACACACACAGCAGAGTTTAGACACTAGCTGTGGGCTATGACTGATGTATACCACAGAGAGCTAACTGTGTCTGTGTGTGTGTTGTAATTAATCTCCTTAGTAGCAGCAGTCAATAGAGAGTGCGGCGGATCGAGGTGCAGATTGTGAGCAGAGTTTGATTATCGGGCTGTCTGGGGAAATTACTGCAAAGTGCCTTGCAGCAAAACTTGCTTTTATTATGTCTGCTGCAAACACACTCTTACTGCGACTCTGGAAACTGCTTGTCACTGCGTGTTTAGTTTTTTTTTTTTTTTTTTTTTTCTCTAGTATTTTTGAACTGAGGAATGGTTCAGCTTGTGTGCGTGTGTGTTAATGTACTGTGGGATCCAGCAGGTGGTGTCCTTTCACCAGGTCAGTAGGGAGACTCACGGTAGCCTCCAAGAAACCCCGCCCAGCAGCATCTCAACCGGCGGACAGACCAACGGACGGCGCCTTCGACCTTTTAGCCTCTGATTCTCCGTTACATCCTCGTGCACAATTCTCTTCCCCTAAACATCCATTTATCAGTCTCATATCCTCCAGCTTCCTTCCTTCCCTCCTTCCTTCCTCTCCAGTTCCAGGCAGAGGCGAGCCAGCCTGCAGTGTGTGTCTGTGGGTTAGTGTGTGTTTGTGGGTTAGTGTGTGTCTGTGTGTGGGTTAGTGTAGGGCAGTGCCCGAGCATTAAGCCGTATTAAGCCCTAATTAATGAGTGTGCCAGTCGATAGAGACCAGTTATTGGATTTTCTGCTTTAGCTGCTGGAAGGAGCACTACCTTAATCACACACACAAACACACACTTTCCCCTCATGCGGGCTGTACAAGGTGAGATGGGGTGGATTTGAGCGTGTGTGTGTTGTGTAAGCAGGCCATAGGTTGGCTGCTGAGGCCAGACAAACGGAGTGTGAGCTGGGTTCTTGTTTGCGTGTGTGCCAGGGTCAGAGCCTTACTTACAGTGTTACATAAACCTGCAGCCGCTTTAAACATCTCAGGCTGTGACCTGACAGACTCATGGACTGACAGCTTTTTTCAGCTCAACTGCAAGGATTTGATCTGTGTTTTACCCTAAATATAGCAGTTTTTGGATAGTTTCCTACATTAGTCATCTTCTCTACATAACATATGGTTTTCTCCAAATCAGATTGTTAAACTGCTGTTTTTTTCCTCAGATTAATGTCGATACTGTGATATCCTTTTTCTTCCAAACAAATGGGACCAAAAGAGGAAGAAAAAGGATATTTAAATGTGATTAATTCTGACTTAGATAGAAGTTATAAAAATAAACTTTTCCACACTAAAAAGGACTCGGTCTGTAGCATATTTTGTTGACTTGTGTACACATATATTTTTTTTTTAATTCAGAGAAATCCCTGATTCTGGACTACACAGCTAACCACTGTATTTAATATTACATTACATACGTGTCCTTTACTGCAAAAAAAACCTCATAAGAATACATGTAAACTTGATGTGGATTAAACCTCATCTGCCTCAGTGCATTTTAACTGATGGTGAAACGACAACTCCCACGATCTGTCACAACCTCTCAACATCATCAATTGCGTTATTTTATGTTTCACTAAAAAAAATCTAGCAGCAAGAAATGACATGCTGTGCATTTAATTAAAAGAAAGCATTTTTTTCACCTTTTTTTTTTCCCTCATCAGCCAATACTAATTTATCTGTGAACAGCTCGTCTTTAACTCAGTGAAAGAACTGTGTCATAAGGGGAATAAATCTATGCAGTAGTAGACTCACATTTAGGCTAAACATAATCAGCAGATTGTATTCATTTTTTATTTTAATTTAATGTTAATTAGATGCTAATGAGCTGGTAAAGGTGTGTTTTTGTTTGGATATTCCCTATTTTATCAGTTCCATGATGCATGCTTTAGGTTATTTTTGTCATTGGTGTAATTTTCATCTGGTTTTATTTTTTTTTAATGAATTCTTCAAAAACCACAAATAACTGTTGTGGATTCAACTTAAGCTCAGTTCAAATATCAACTGAAAAGAAATAATAATGTGTCATGTATTTTGATATTTAGCAGTTTCAGTCAAGGTGGAAAATACTTTATCTTAACATTTTTGTCCGTATTGCCCGCTCCTGTTCGATACATTTACAGGCCAGAACTTGAATTTCAGCACAGCCCGACCATCGAAAAGCATCAAACTACATCTAAAAGAATCCCCCGTATATACTCTGACATCTTCATATACCAAGATCAGACTTTTTTTTTTTTATTGGATGGCGATTGGCATTTTGTCAGTGTGACTCATTTTCTGTTGGTGTGGAGCTGGAGGCCTTTTGTCAGCACTTCGCTCATCAAACATTTACAGCATCAAAACAACGGGCTGTGTCTCTAACCTTTAGGTCCTCCACTGTGTGTGTGCGTGTGTGTGTGTGTGTATAGATGATATCTCCTGCGCTGTGTGTGCACCACATCGGCTACTTCTGCATCTTGTATCTCTGCTTGCGTGACGTGGCGCTGCCCGGCTGCGTCGTGCTGTGCGATGCCGTAGGAGGGAGATGTGAGTGGGAGGAGGGACAGAGCGGGGGCGGCCGCTGTATTGTAGCCCGGTTAGGACAGCTTGGCAGGCGGCTGCAGGAACACCAGGCTCGGGGTGGGGTGGGGGGGTAGTAGTGTGTGTGTGTGTGTGTGTGTGTGTGTGTGTGTGTGTGTGTGTGTGTGTGTGGTGGTGGTGGTGGAGTGGAACCCTCAGACCGGACAAAGCCTCCAGGTCCAGGACACACATACCAGAGGGCCTCTAGTCCCGGATCTGGAGGACAGTGGAGACGTGTTGGCGTGAACACAAACACAAAAGGAGCGGATGAAAGAAAAGTACAAAGTAGAACTGACGCTCACCTTCACCCAGATCATGCAGGAGCAGATTGTGGAGGAGACTGGGGATGTTCGCCTCCTCCTTCTGTCACACACATGCAGCCCTGTCACTGCCAACATGACCAGCAGGGCAGGGCATCTGTCCCCGCCCCCCAGCTACAGCCCCCCTCTCACTGCCCCCAACCACAGCTCTCTCCATCCTCACCTCTTTTCTTTATCCCACACCTTCTCCGCTCCGTCTTGTCACCTTTTGAACCTGTTGAAGCAGTGACGGTGACAGGAATACGAACACTCTGTGTGTCAGTACAAAACCGTAGCGGGAATCCGACACGATGGTAGAACACAGCGACTCTGTCATCCTCAAGACATTAGACGTTTGTGTAACTGAAGAAGAAAAACAAAACCCTGAAAAAGACAAAAAGGCAGCAATTAAGTGTTTATGTGTAACATCGTGGCGCCTCTACAACAGAATGTGACGACTGAAATGAAAGAATGGATGAAAAACTAAAAAGCTTACTGCTCACACTGAAAGAGTGCTCAGATTTACTGTTGGCATCTATTTTTTTTTTTTTTATCCATATCAGGTTCTATAGTGAACTGATCTTGCTACTGAACTGACCCACATTTGAAAAAGAACAACACATCACCGGCCATTTGTAAATAAACATGGATTTCACTAAAGTCAATAGAAAAAAAGCTTCAAATATAGTGCCTGAACGCTTGAAATCCAATAAAATTTTGCATGATTGAAAATCGTATAAAAGCTGGATAATGCTTTTGATGTTGTGGATGGAATCTCTGCTAACATTACTACTTATATGAGAGTTCCCTCCTTGAAACTGAAACTTTTTTTTACAGAGTTTGTCTTGCCTTTATTACACAGTTTAGATCAACAGGAAACACAGAGGACATGAAATGACTCAGACCAAGACCAGGACCGCTGTAATGAGGCAGTATGGTTATGATATGTATCCCATAGGTGAGGAGAGGAGGCCGCTACAAAGATGAGGAAAAGGAAAATCAAATGTTTTGACAAAATGACTCCTGCCAGTGCAGATGTGACAGATGTCAATGTGGTCAAATTGTAAAAATCAGACCTGCGTTGGAGCGAAAAGACCAGATTCCATGAGATCTGTGCTGGTCACACTATTGGGAAAAGTACAGATATGAGTCACATGTTGAAAAACCACATTTGGGCAACTTTTCCTGCTGTCTGAATATAGTCTCAAACTCGTGGCCTAGTGCCTCTTTAGTTAGTTTAGCGTGTTAAACTGATTCAGAAACAGGTAAAACTCAACTGTGTTTCTCCAGACAAAAAGGAGGAAAAGACTTCCCACTGGTGTACATGGAGATTTAGTTGTTGAGTGTCATCATTCACAACCAAAAAAGGAAAATGCAAAGAGAGAAATGTTGGTAAGTCCGGACGGCTGCTTGAATATTATGCAAATGCACATTCCAGAGCTCAGACTCCCCTCTGGCTTTAATCTTATTATGTGTGTGTGTGTGTGTGTGTGTGTGTGTGTGTGTGTTTGTGTGAGTTCACCGCTGCACTGTGAGTGGATGAATGATAGAAATAAAGGGCGACTGGTGGGAAATATCTTAACAGCC
>JAQQZY010000008.1:19472435-19483037 GCA_030068375.1 Ostorhinchus rueppellii
CCCCCCCCCCCCCCCACACACACACACACAACACCAGCTGGAAAACCCACCTCCGTCTCACACACATTAACAGTCCAGTGAAAGGGTTCATTGTGTGCGGGTCCATCCGTGTCCCACGGGACGCACTAATTGGGACATCCCCGTAATCAACAACTGCACACAAATACAAACTTTCTCACCAGATTTTGACTCAAAGTATGTAAAGCAGTTTTCTGACGTAGTGGGAGGAAGTTAATCAGTGGACTCCAGATACTTTCATCTGGCCTGCTGTGAAAAACAAACTTACTGGCCGTTTTTTTTAGGCATTTTCAGGGCAGTTTTGTGTTTTTATTCACCAGAGTGGTCACTATATCTTATCACACTTTTACAAAGTTGAATGATTGTGTCAGTGTTCGTATTTGATGTAACTGCACATCACTGCTGATTCAGTGAAGAATTAATTCAAATAATCTCACTGTCATCATATAGGATTATTTTCTTTGTTTACCTGAAGTTTCCATGGAAACAGTTCTGTGTCTCGTTCACTGGTTTTGTTACATTCATGTTATTTGTTGGGCCTTTCCTTTGCCTTGTGCAATGTTGATATTTTGTTCTGTTTTATATTTGAACTTGCTTTATTTACTTGATTTTAATTTTTTTAAATATACTTTTGTTTTATATTGTATTTCTAGCCTTCTGTTCAGCACTTTGGTCCACTGTGGTTGTTTTAAAGTGCTTTAGACATAACGTTGGATTGGATTGGTTTATTTCCTTCCATGCAAAGTGTGATTTGTGACGTTTAACAAGGTTCTCATGGTGTCTTAAAAGTCTGAAATTTACAAATCTGCATTGAATACCTTAAAAAAGTCTTTAAAAAGTATTAAATTCGATATAGTAGGCCTTAAGTTCTGTTGGCATAAACTTGTTGTTGTATTGTGTTTAAATGTGTCCAAAGGGCAAAGAAAGTCATGTTAGTCTACAATTTATATTGAACTTAGGAACCAATTATCTGTAACTTTGCAGCCCCTGGTGAGAAATACCTCAGAACAATGGGAATAAAGGTGTTGGAGTAAATAAATACATTTTCCTAAATTGTAGGAGTCATGAATGTTTGCAAATATGGCTGTGGTTGTAAAAATAAGCATTAACCCCTTGACGCCTATTGATGCAAATTCGTAACAAACCCCCCCCCCCCCCCCCCCAAAAAAAATGGAACCGAAGTACTATCTACTTGAAAGAAAAAAAAAACACGTCAACATTTTTTTTTCCACAATTGGAAATCGATTCAGGCGTTAAGGGGTTAAATTCAATTCCAAGTCGTATTAAAAAAGTCTTAAATGTAACATGTAGAAACCCTGCATGAAGGACAGACCATAATATGAGACGACCTGTTGTATTGTTGTAACTTTGACTGAATTGTATGCTGTTTTGTGAGATTCGTCATTAGACTTGTGTGGGGGTGAGCAGCAGCAGCTTGCAGATCAGACACATCTGGTGGATTTCAGATGTGCTCATCCTAGTCGATATGGGCGCAGATATCCGCGCGTCTCTACATTTCAGCTCCTCCATCAGCTCGCCGTCTGCCTTTACAGTATAAAACCTCCACTGCTGCCATATCCATGTAAACAGCGCTCATTATTTGACCAACACAAGTCCGGTGACATTAAAAGCTCTTTGTTCTCTCTTTCAATATTTACAACATTTGGTTTTGTATCAGCCAGGAGGAGACGGTCTTCTCACACAGCTTCAGTCAATATTGTGTGTGTATTTGTGTGTGTGTGTGTGTTGCAGGCTGCAGCAGTTGGACCGTCACTGTCAGAGCAGCGCCCAGCAGGTGTGTGAGCTGCTGGCCAAACAGAACCAGCTGATGCAGGAGAGAAACACACTCACTGAGGAGATGCAGAACCTACGCGTCGAGGTGCACACACTCAGACACACAAACGCACACACACGTCTCACACAGATCAACGTGTGACTCACCACTCTGTCGCTAAATGAATTAGTGACGGCGTAGTCTGTCTCTCCAGGAGGATGTTGTACTTGTCATTTTAGAATAAAAGCCGTATATGAAGACACTTCCAAACCATCTGTGTTCTGTGCATTAGTTGTTAAGATGTTAATAAGATTTTCTGAATGAACTGTGTGTGTTTGTGTGTGTGTTTGTGTGCGTCTCCAGCTCCCCAACACCAGACAAGTCGACAGTCGGACCACATGAGTCCGTCCTGCCTGCCTCCTCCTCTTCCTCCTCTTCATCATCACTACTCCTCTCCTGTCGACCAGAACAAAACAAACAGTTACTTAAGGAGGTAAACGTGCCTGTTCATGTGTTTACATATTTCCCAAGTGCTGAAAAGCAGGTTTTAATTTTATATATTGCTGTTGCTGTAATTGCGATGAGGTTTTTAGTTTCTATTTTCCATATTTTTCAGTGGATTAGTGTTAGTCTGTTCATAAATCATTTCATTACAAAACCTGAGCATTAATAAGCTTAAAAGTTGAAACAATTACTGTTGACTTTGATAGTTTTCATACAGAGAATTTAAGTGTATTTGAAACGTCTGAACAACTTGTTTGTATCTGTTGAACACAAATGACTTTCTTACACTTCAATGCGTTAATATTTTCAGGATTGATTTTATGTTTTGTTGAAACTGAAGGATATTTTGTTTAACACATGTCAAACTACAGCTATTAAAATGTAAAAAAAAAAAAAAAAATACTGTGTAAACGCTCAGGTTGACTACCCAAATAAAATGGTACAAATAAAACTTTATTTTTTATGCTTTTTTGTTTTTGTTTTTTTTTTTACCAAAAAAGAAACAAAAGTCGCCACACCACAGCAGATTGACATAGTGCTTTATTGAAGCTGTCTGTAAGAAGGAAAATAATGTGCATCCCTATCATATACATTTCATGTGTAAAAATACTAAGGATGTACAGTGTAAAAAACAGCTTCATGTTGATGGTATTTTGTTGTTTTCACATCCTCGTGGCCTCACTGGCCAGCAGCACTGCATCCTGACAGCATGAGGGACAGAAAAAGGCTGTTTGATCTGCTTTTCTGTGACTCTTTGCGGATCCGCTGGGTTTCCCAACACTGTCTCAGAGTCAACATCATCTCTGCTCCACTGACTTCAGTATTACAGCGCTTTTGGGAAACATGGCCTGCTCTGTGAACAGCTGGCAGCTGTCCAGAGAAGGCTCACACAACTGTAAAGCTACAGTAGATGGACGTGGACATGAAATTAAAAATCAGATACACTTGGTAATATTTTTTTTTTTACATTTGCCGTTTTTCTTTGCTCGTTGTAAATAAATGCATCTCATGCTTGTTGGTGTTATTAATGATAATAGACGAGTACCAGAGAGAGAACAGAGGGGGAGGAATCCTGTCGCAGACATGAGGTCAAATACTTTCAGAAATCCTTCCAAATACTCGAGCCGTTCACTTATTATCTGCAGTAAACGCCAGGCGGAGCACTGTTTGTGATTTCTGGCTGATGCCGTTGGTTCATTAACAACAGGCGAGTTTTATACAGAGCAGCTGAGGTCTTTGAAAGGATTGAACATATTTAAATACTACTGGAGTCAGATCTGTTGAGTGATAGATGTGTAGTACAAACAGCAGCAGCTTAGGAGTGAACGCCGTCGGTGCAGCGTCAGACGTACAAGTCGAGGGAACTAGTAAAGCTGTACTGAGGCTGGAACTGAATTTCAGCTCCACCTCGGTTTGTTGATAAAAAGAGTTAAAGTACTCCAGAGCGCCCACGACTAATTCACAGCCCTAGTTTTTAAAGACGCAACTCACACCGATGAAGATTAATAAGCCCCGCCTTCTCCACTACCAGTAAATACAGGGCACATTTGCTTCCTGTGACCTCTGACCCTTGAATCAGATAGGGCCTGTAAAGCAGCTGCTTGTTTTTTTTTCTGTGAAGGAGAGTTGAAGGAAAAGTTTTGAAAGCAAAAGGAGTTGGTGACATTAGTGAAGCTGCAAGGGGAGTTTTCTTCTTCCCTTCAAACATTCAGAGACTTTACTGAATTTACTGAAAATTCCCAGTGAGTGTGATTTGCAGCCCACTCCACATTTGACTTATTTTTGCCTGAGCCCGGACATGTGTGGCATATGGGACGTAGTCATCCAGGTTTTTGACGGCTCACGTCGGAGCAACATCAAAGCTAACAGTGGTATGTGGAGGGGAGATGTGCTTTCAAATCGTCATTTTCTTAAAAACATAAAAAAAAACAAAAAAGCTCAAAGGTTTCTTTAAAGCAGGGCTGAATCAGATTCCTCTGAATCCTATAAAAAGTGGTAGATGGGAAAAGTGCTGTGGCCAAAGCTACAAAGCGGTGTTTTATGAACTCTGGTTTCTAATGATTTTGGCGTTAAGCGTGCACATACAGCTAGAACTCCTCAGTTGCTCACAGACCTGGGTCAAATCAAAGCTGAAATCCTTCCAAATACTCTTGAGCGTTTGCTTGAGCCTGTTGAGGACGCCAGCTGGGTGGGATTTGTACTCATTTTTGAACTATTCGACTGCTTCAGCGGTGCCAGACAGGCTCAATTGATCAATCGCAGAAAAGTATTTTTCATAAGACTTCTGAGTGCCACGTTGACTCAGGACTGACAGTGTGGACAGAGGAGGACTACAGCATGCAGGCCGGCGCCATCCTTTTATTCTTTCTGCCATAAAGCATCTTTGCTAGCTAAGAGCAATTGAACGGATGTGCAAGAATAAAGCGTATGGAATTAAGAGCAGCGGAAAATTAGGTAACGTGTCATATTAGAATATTTGTAAAGAAAAAAAAAAAGAGGAGGCATTTATTTTTCAGAACAAAATCTCTGAAGACTGCAGAATAAAACACAACTACACCCCCTTAATCCTAAACTCCAAAACAATGACAACAAATAAATTAAATAGAAAAGAAAATTCAAGTTATCCATCAATAATTATAATAAAAACATTCAAATAAATATATTGGAATGCAATTTTCTATTCCTAATAAGAGCACATCCCCTTGTACTCTAATTCATGTCATGTGACATCTTCCTTCCAAGGACATGAACACATATTGTTTATTTGGATATGAAATTAAAGGAAAATAACTGGCAAAAATGTTGATTTTTGAAGTCGTGGATGTAGGAGTTTTTGACTTATTCAGAGCTAAACCATAAGGCTCACTCGGCGGTTGAAGACAGAAAATTGAGGGGATTGAACTGTTGTTGGTCAGACTGGAAGACATGACGACTGAACAACCACAAACAAGGTCCAGACCGGAGAGATGACGGCACACTTTAAAGACAGGGACGCTTTTGGGTTGTTTACACTGGTTTTTACCTTTAAATGGATGTAATGTTTTCTTTTATCGCAAATCCTCTGAACTGACATGGACTGGCTCCCCTGCACCGCCTTTCAAACTGACATTTCATGTTTCCAACACTTTGCTAAACTTCTCCACCGCTCTATCTGGACACACTTGCTTAAACAGTAGCATTTACGGCTCAATTACAGAATGTTTTTTCCCCCTTTACCACTGTACGTTCATACTTCTACACTCCGCTTCTTTTCTTTCTGCTCGACTTTCACCTCACCTTTTAATCTGACCTCTGCCTTCACCAACACACACACACACACACACACACCTACGATTACAGAAAACTATGGGTGAGATGATCGCTTACAGCCGGACTAAGTAAAAAATAACACTAAGCCTCCGGGTCAGATTCTTCTTTTCAGATGTTTTCTTTCATCTTCTGTCTTTAACGTGTCCCGTCACCTCGTCATTGTCACATTTTGGTCACAAAACAACACAAAAACAAACCAACATCGTTAACACAAACAATGGAGCAGGAAGGCTATCTGCTTTCCCTCCTACATTCTTAAGCCATTTTTTTTTTCTTGAGGTGCCATTTTTTTCACTCAGCCCTAAGAAATAACAATTTTTTTTATAGAATAATGTAAGAATAGAAAAAGTTAAATATAAAACCAATAAGTAGAACAATAAATAGAACATATATATTATAGCAATTGCTGTGATTGGTGTAAACCCATAACTGTTGATGCATACCTCAACATGGACCATAATGTCTTTTTTTTTTTTTTTTTTAAACTCTTAATAAACCCAAAACCCTTAATAAGAAAACCCACAGGAAACAGGAGATCAGCTGCACTGACCCACGTTTCCACACTTATCAATACATTATAAGTTATCACATTATAAATATTCCATATCTTATCATTCTTGGAGATTTCACCTGTACTCTCTCATCTCAGCCAGTGTCAAATCTCCACCTTTGGATTTCTCCTGCACAAACACAGAGAGGTACAGTCGTGTGGTTTCCCAAGCCATGATAACAATATGTCACAGTAAAGCTTTCCAACATGGACACAAAGTACCGTTTCATGTTTTGTTTTCCCTTTTGGGACGATAAGGATTCAGAGGGGAAAAAAAAAGAAAGAAAGAAAAGAAAAGAAAAACTTTGGGCGTACAATCAAGCTTACTGTTTTCCTCTCATCTTCACCTCTGCATTGAGTACTGCACTGCATTTTGGGTAATGTAGTAAAGCTAACGATTTGGAAGCATCAGCTTCCCGACCTGCTGTGTGTTGAGACGTGTTCCTGATCTCTAATCCATAACACTATCTCTCTCACACACACACTCACACACAGTCACTCACACACGGTAATAACATGTTGCGATCTTAATCTAAAGAGCTGATGTGTAATAGCTGTACATTAGGAGTAATAGCATAGCGGTCCAAGCATGGACACTGTTTTGCTGGCGCCTGTATAATGACCTGCAGCTGTGAGCCTGTAGTGTAGCACCGGGTTTTAGTAGTAGCAGTAGAAGTAGGAGTAGTTGTAGTACCTGTAATAGTTGTAGTAGTAGTTGAAGTAGCAGCAACTATATAATGAATTGCACTGAGCAAAACCTGAGTCAAATCCTGCTCGAGTCTGTCTACTCTATGAGGTGGATGAGATTCTGCTCATTGTTGAGTTTTCAACTGTTTTCTCAGAGCCTCAATCGATCCCAGAAATATTAATATGAGGACAGAAATCAGACGTGTATGAGCGTCTAAGTCTGCGTATCGGTCTGTTTGCAAAAGCCTGAGATACAACCAGTAACGGCAGTTTGGGTCTTAATTTGCTATATCACCACTGGAAAGAGAAGAAGTCACAAACATTGTCTTCAAAATGCTTCTGATTACTAACACGACGTTTGGTATTTAGATACAGGTTTGACAGGAGCCTCACATGTCAAAACACAGCAGGTCACCGTCGATGCTCCCTTCATTAAAGGGACATTACACTGTAACTGATGTCGGGGATCAGAGGAGTCACAGTGCAGGATCAGAGGACACATTTACCGAGACGTTTGTACCGGGCACAACACGTCTCGCCAGAACGAGATTCACAAAAATGTGAAAAATACAAACAAAAGAGAGAGAGGAGAGGTGAAAGGGAGAGGAAGAAGAGTGTGGGAGGTGGGGGGGTGGAAGGTCAAATCCCTCCAGTCAGACTGGATCCGAACTGTGGAGCATTTAGTCCCACACCGACCACCCCAGAGACCAGCAGCGACGGCGGCCAGGTCATTCCCGCCCACTGGCCGAGTAGGAGAACTGTGGGAAATGCGGTCGTCTCTCGTTGTCCAAACAGTCCATCCCATCCTCGTCGACTACACAGAAAAAGACAGAAGAGTTGAATGTTTTAACAGTTTTCAGCTGCGATGGTAATGCTCCAGTTTCTACTCATTTGAGTTTTTCCTCAGAGGCCACATACAGTCTGTTTTCATCTGAACCAGGAAAATAATGGCAGAATAACCAAAATAATGACTACAAAGTTTTCTTTTTGTTTTAGTGCAAAAAATAAAATAACAGTGAAAATGTTTACATTTACAAATTACCCTTTCACACATTATGTGAATAACCTGAACAAAATGAAAGTCATTTTTAATATTACACCTCAGTTTATCATTTACACATGTATTACAACCCACAGATCGCAGTGGATTAAAAATGCACAAAACATTTGGTAACATCTGGAATGAAGACTAGTTTAAGCGATATCTATCCTGTGTAATTTTTCACTTTGTAAATTCCTCCTGTGGGCTGGAGTGGACTCTTTGGTGGGTTGGTTTTGGCCCATGGACCGTATGTTTTTATGTGCCTGTTTTAAACCTTTTCTGGATATTTATTTAAGGGTCAAAACACAGTAATGTCCTGTCAGAGAGCACATTTGAATGAACGGTCATTCCAACATTTAGTTCCATTTAAAGTAGCTCCTTGTTCTGGATAATTCCTTATGGTCCAACTAAAGCAAAGTAAAGTAAAAATGTGGATCATTGAGTAACACTAATCTGTCAAATTGTCTCTAAAATGTCAGACATATTTCAAACACTGTCTTTTGACCTTTAATCAGTTTGATTCAATTTTTTTTGGACAATTACCCATTCTTATTCCAGTAGAGCAGGTAAATATAAAGGTAAATAATCCTGTGGTTATTTCAGCCCAGAATATGATTCTTAATGGGAATTAGCCTAATCTACATTTTACCAACAGGTAACTACAAGTAAAACACAGTGTTTGGTTCAGATGAAAACATTTATAACGTCAGAAATGAGAGGTTCTCTGAAGAGGAGCTTATTTTGTCAAACAGAAATGAAAAGATGGATCCGTTTGATTTGGTAAAATGTTTGGATCAAAGAACACATAAAAAATGCAATTATATTAGAATTCAAGACAATAGAATAATTCCTAAGGCCTAATATTTAAAGATTTGATTTTCAAGACAGTTTTTACAGACTAGATAAAACTGTAAAATGCCTCTAAAGATGGTGAATATGTGATAAATACTCTGCAACTTTCACTAGAATCAATTACAGCAAAACCCAACACATAAAATCAAACAGGCTATTTCCAAATACGCCAATTACTTCATAGTATAAGACAGTGGAACACAACGGACGAGCTTTACGGCACATTATTACACTGTTGATTTGCACATGAGTGATTCAATTAGCGAGTTTGTCTTTTATGTGCCAATCTGCTGTTAACTAGCTGATGTGCGACCTACAAAACAAGCAGAACCTCGCATTAAAGCAGAGAAATGCGTCGGTTCCCCTCATGCATAATTCAGTGCCGAACTCGTATCTTTATCTCTAAAGCTTGTGAAGAGTGGCACGTGGCCCGAGGGCTATTACACAAACACACAAATAAACATACAACAGCACTTTTCAATGTGTTTGGTCCCCCACTTAAGTCGAACACAAGGGAAAGTTCCTCTTCTTAAAATGTTGGACCTGTAACTATTATTATTATCACCGTGTGAGCGTTTAGAATTAGAGCATTCCTTTTATTATTTTTTCTGTTTTAAATGTCATCACAAGTGTCCAAATATAAACTGCATTTATATTAATAATATAAGGCCTCCAAATGATTTTATTTAGATTTTATCCTTTATATATTTTACCCTTCCTCTAACTGTGGACTTTAAAGCGTCATGTTGGTTGAAAGTAAAAAGTCATGAATAGAATAGAATAGAATAGAATAGAATAGAATAGAATAGGTTTTATTGTCATTACACCAGAAATGTAGGATAATAAACCTGTGCATCTCGCATGTACGTCTATTATTCCAAAACCCTGGTTCACTCTGGGGTCTGATCAAGCACATGGACTCATTTCATGTTCAACAGTCTCTGTCATGGAAGCAGAGTAACGTATAAGCATGTATGATACATATTTGAGTAGGTATTTATAAGCACTTCAACATTATGTTCAACAAAATGTGGGGAGATAAAAGTTTTAGGTCAAAAATGTCAAATTACCGCTCGGTAACACATGGACTTGAAACAGACACATTTTTTAAGCTTCACATAAACAATCAAATCGTGCGTTTCTCGACAGAAATTGACATCAAGTAGAACAAAACCTTTTCGATATCACGTTCAACTATGCTGAAGGTAAAATATTGAAAAGTCTCTGTTTTATTGACGTGAGAATGTTGGTAACACATGGACAGGTTGCCATAGTAACACGTGAATGACTCTGTACCGTTGTATGTATCATCCAAAGTGTATTTATGAAAGTTTCACTCAAATATTTCAATTATAAGTAACTTTGAAATTAAAATAGGTATTTTTGTGGTAACACGTAGACAGGGGCTTTGAAGCAACTCATAAATGTTGTGTACTGTCTTTGTCAGGTTGTATGGAAGTATAGAGGTGAATGTCTAGGCTAATGCCTCTGCGATCCTCTGTCCATCTGTTTATTTTTATTTTTGTTGTTGTGTTTGTTTGCTTGTTTTTAACGATGTCTATGTCTACATTATATGCATTTTTCCCTCTTTTTTTAAGTAGTAGTTCTTTAAGTCCATGGTGAATGAATGGTGTTTTAATGTTGGTTGTTTTTTTGTTTTTTGTGTTTATGTTACCTGTCTATGGACTGCAGATGAGTTATTTTCACTAATTCTGGCATATTTACATGGGTGTATTTTTGAAGATCCAGAAGGAATCCTGGATTCTGGATCACTTTGAAATTTTCGTTTACATTGCGGTAAATGGAGCGTAAAATTTTGTTCCTCAATATTTCAAATAATTACTGACTGATCTTTATGAAATTAAA
>JAQQZY010000008.1:19483759-19500496 GCA_030068375.1 Ostorhinchus rueppellii
AGTGGACATACCCTGAAAATTTCATCAAAATACGTCCATAACTTTTTGAGTTATGTTGCTAACAAACAAAGTCAGATTGTAACAAACAAACAAATGCACAGTAAAACATAACCTCCTTGGTGGAGGTAAAAATAATTATGACAAATGTATCACAGAATAAAGCAAACACACCCACAGATTACAGCGTAGCACTTCATCAGCTTGACAAACTGGAGTTACAATGTTCAACTGGACAATTCCCAACTCAACTTCCTCTTCTTTCTTTCTTTCTTTCCTGCACTTCCACTAAAAATATTTGTATATTTTCAATAAATCACTGACAAACAAACAATTTCCTTTGTTTCATCCCAGTTTAGGCAATGAGTTCATAAGGCAGGGAGGGGATAAATAATTTTCCAGGATAATTTAACCGTTTTTGGGACAATTGAAGTTTTTCGGATTTTCCACGTTTTCCATGACTGACCATGATTTTCCAGGTTTTCCAGGATGTGTGGAAACCCTGTTATTACACCGAAACAGAGAACACTAAAAAAGGGACTTTTTCAGGAAATTATCTCAATTCCAACCACTGTCATTTGTCAAACTTCATGGATTTTATTGGTAAAGATAACCCGTGTTTCCACGTTCACTGCGGAGCGTTTCCCTATTTCTCCAAAAGCTGAAAAAGTACATTTTTAGCTGAATTATTTCATAGTATTGATAGGATTAGTGGTTCAACAGTTATTAAACATTCAGATCTGTAGTTGCTTTTTGTTGCTGGTGACTGTGACAGTGTGTATTCACGTTAATGCCATGTCATATTGTCACTCAGAGTAACAGTATGAGTCATAACTTATACATGTTGGGACTGCAGTGGAGCTCTACGGCACACAGGAAACAGATATTCCCCAACATAAACACACAGTCTGAGCGTGGTACAGATGTTTGTGTGTGAAAAGACAAACACTCACATTTCTCGGGGGGAGTTATCGTGATGGTCTGGGCTGTGAACTCCTCGTCAAAGTATCTGGTGTCTGTCTCTGACGTCACCTGAGGCTTGAAGGGAGGGACCAGCTGTGACAGTAAGACGAGGAGGATGCAAAACAGTAAGTTTAGAGCGCTTCATTGTTCGCTGAATATAAAACAGGCGAGCACTGTCCAAAGTTAGACAAAACGGAAACAAAGGCGAGGGAGAGTGGAGGAGGCAGGGTGTAAATAAAAAAGGAGTGATGGTTTTAATCCAGAGTGAACAGTGATGGGAAGGCGCTCAGCAGCTGTGGAGCGTGTGGAAAGCGTTGTCACACAGAACCTGAGTGAAACCTGTCACTCCAACAAACACATACACAGATGTCAAGGATACATGTGACACGTGGATAGAATTCGCAGCAATATGTGTTTTCCAATGCATATATTTCCTGTGTTCATTTGTTGCATGTGTGAATTCTTGCATATGTTACATGGTTTAACTCTAAATCTTCAATATATCTGTAATAAATGTAAAAAATATATATACATATTTAAATAAACGTAACTTTGAATTAGGGTTGGGGGAAAAAAATCGATTTAATTGAAAAATTGAATTTGTAGATCACATTGAGTTTTATTTGTAGAAAATCTATTTTCTTATCATGCGAAAAATATAGGTTTTTTGAATTGGTCAGCAGTACGTCCTTCTGGGTTCCCATAGTTCCATGAGCTCGTACCCTTCCTCCCCTTCCCCCACGTGAATCACAGCTCATAACATGGCAGAGACAGCCAGTGGTAGAGAGCAGCTTATTCCCAAGAACGGTTCTAGGACTTCAGTCGTTTGGAACTGCTTTGGATATGGGGCATCAGATACAGAACAGGCCAATCCTCACAGTAGAATATGTGCACGGTGTCATTTGGTTAAAACCAGTGACTGCCTTTGCTTTTATTAAAGTCTGTCTCAATGCACTCAAACTGAAAACAATAAAGTTCACGTTTTTTTGGGGTTTTTTTTGCAGTCTGCATTTGTGTTCTTTTAAATAAGGGATTGAAAATCGAGTTTTTCATTCAAAAGTCTGAGGGTTTTTTTTCAGGCCGTAACGCCCAGCCCTCCTTTGAATTTTGGATTCTGAATATTTTGGCTCTCACATTTTTGTCTTGTCTCAACTGATGCGTTTCCTTTGAATTTCACATGGTTTTGGTGAGGCCAATGTCTAAGATTTTCAAGAGAAAGATTTTTCGTCTTCTATTTCAAATACAAATTACATTCATATGTTGTAAATGTGAATGTTTCTGTTATTTTACTTGACAGCTGGTGATCCAATAGACACAGTCCCACAACCCAATTTAAGCAGAGCAGAGCAGTGTACTATGTTCACAGATGGGAACTAAACAAATACTCATACTTGTTACAGTACTTCTGTGGAGTATTCAGGTACCTGTACTTTACTGAAGTATATAAATTTATCTCCTACATTTTCAAAACAGACTTTGTGTTATTTAATTTTTAACATATTTAAAACGGAAGAGGAAACTGGGATATAGAATAATGGCATCATGATTTGTTCACTATTACAGACATGGAAACACATCGTAACATTGACACGTGAAAAGATATATGTTCATTATTTGCACGGTATAATTAAAAAAAAATTATTATATTTGAAGTTAAACTGGTTTTACACTCTTCACATTATAGTAATATGATGTGAGGTCCAGTTAACTTTGCACAGAAGCAGTAGAAATGCCCTGCACAGTTAGCTTTTACTACTTTTATACTCTGAGTATCTTTCAGAGTCTATATTTTTTTCTTTTTAGACAACTTTTTACTCAGTTCAACCTAAAGTCAAAGTTGAATCTGCTCTTTTATCAGTCTTTGGTTATCTAATCCTACTATGAATATCTTTATAACCAGCGTTGACCACAGTGGAAGCAAATGAACTAAAGCCAAACGAAATTAAAGCTAAAGTTGTTGAAAAAAAATTATAAAATATACAAATGAAATGAGACTGTAACAAAATACAAAAAAACCCAAACATAGCTCTCATTTCCTCAGATGAGTGGTATTTATAGTTGACATGTATCTTTTATGTACAATCTTTAGCATTTCAAGTATTATTAAAATTTAGTTTTCAAATTTTCAACGCATACACAAATATAATGACAACTAAAATATCAAGGATAAAAATAGTTTATTTCCACCTGATAAAAGTCAATCTGTTTGGCTACTGTAGTTTTTCTAACTTGAACAGTATTAATGTGTAATGATATCTTTTATTTAGTGTTTATGATGATATATATCCACTACATTTATGTCTAATATTTCTTGGGGTTTCTTCTTTAGAATAAAATGGCATAATATGAATACACGTCACACATCATCATATGATGTAACTTAAACCAGGAAGCTACTGTATTTTATTGAGTGACATGTTCTGTGGCTGATACGATGTATACATTGAGGGCTTTTATCATAAAAAAACAAAAATGACAGACAAATGAGTGATTTGTTTTTATGCTCATTGTCTGCTATTGCTTGGTTGAGATGTGTCCAGCAGCAGAAAATACATACTGCTGTTTAGTTTAACTACATGTGCTTCACTAATTCAACAATGTTTATAGCATAATAAACTGTTTTATTAGACAATAAACAGTCTAAAAATGTGCAAATATGACTACATACCTTTTTATCGTAGACATCCTGCCAGTCGATTCCAATGAAGAAACTGTGTCTCATTATTTCTTTAGCATCATCTGGTCCTCCACCGAGCCTGAAGGAGGAGCACATTCAGATTTTAAAGTGTCTTTTCATATAACAGATGACTCCAGATGCATTCCCTGTATGTCTTTATTGAAACCTACCGTTTGTTGGGGTCTTTTATGAGCAGGCCGGACAGCAGAGACTTGGCGTCAGCTGACAAAGTGCGGGGAAACTTGATGTCTTCCATGAGGATGAGCTCAAACAGCTTCTCGTGGTCTTGGTTATAAAAGGGCAGTCGGCCGCACATCATTTCATATGTCACCACGCCCAAACCCCACCAGTCCACCGCCCGGCCGTAGTCATTATCCTCCAGTACCTGAGGGGGACAGATACACAGATTTATTTAATTGGACGTATGTTTTTATTCTGCATTTGTTTTACTGGGTTATGCATACGGCCTGAAGTATTTATTTAAGAGACAGATGAGACTAATGAAAGAGCGACAGAGAGCCGACACAGGTAAGCCTTTGTGTATGTTTTCTAAGGAGAACAGTAGTGTCTGCAGAGATAATGAGGGCTGAGAGGTAGATTGTTCTCCCTGTCCACAGCGCACAAACACAAACAGTCAAACAGAGGCAAACATCGTGGGATGGCAGGTCTACAGAGGCCCCTGTTACAGTAAGGGAGTCAGTGTGCTGGCGTGGCCCACCAGATGCCCCCTCTGGTCCCTGCCAGCTCTCTCTGGCACACTGATCCCCTTCCTGGCAGGGACAGACAGGACCAACGTCCCTGGATGGAAAAGGCAGGAACAGCCTGCAGCACGGGTCAGGGCCAGTCAACCTCCAAACTGGCTCCACACGTACAGGACTGAGCCGCTGTGTAGTGAGCGCGGCAAAGACGGCCTGTGAAAGAAGTCACTCCTGAATCAAAGTCTCACGTCTGGGCTAGTGTCTTGTTCCAGTTCCCTGTCTGTTCGCCTTAAGCTGTTCTCCCCAGTCCTGTTGTCATCCTGACTTCTCCGTCCTCTAATCACATCTTTCCTACTCTTTCATCCTCTCAGGTGCACTAACGCTTCGCTCGGCAAAGAAGATGAGGAACGATCCAGACGCAGGAAAAGAAATGTTTCAGGTGTTGATGAGGACCTCAGGAACATAATAAGCTTATTAACATGTTACACAGTAATGAGTGTGTGTGTGTGTGTGTGTGTGTGTGTGTGTGTGTGTGTGTGACTGACAGACAGACAAGCAAAACTGGAGAGCAGCCAGCACAGCATATGCTGCACATCTCGCCAATAATAATAACATCACTGTTAATAATGGACCAGGCAGGGTGGACAGGACCGCACACTAACACACATTAATGCACAATACACAAACATACTCAAACATAAACACATTTTTGACCAAGCACAAAGAAAATTATCGGACTAATAATCCTGAAACTGCCACATATAAAGCAGTTTAAAAATAAGTATATGTGCAGACGGAACTAGTATGTGTCATTAGAAACAGCAGGATGGCTGGCAGATGCACACACCCAAGTCGCCATGAATGCTCAAATAGAACAGGATGAAAGCACAGAAGACAATAAATAAAAATATCTATACATAATGCAGACTGATTGACAGTGAGACCCTCAAAAGTGGAAGAAATGAAAACAAATTAATTAAAAGATTGAGCTCCTATTTTCTAAACAGACTGATATGGGGAATGAAATAACATGTAATTTTAACAAATAAAAAAAGTATTATTTCATTTAAAAGCTTTTGAATCTGCTTTAGAAATTAAGGGATTTGAACAGTGTGTGAGCTGTGGACATTAAGAATGAGCACTGAATTGTTCTTACTGTCCAGCATAATATGATCTCACAAAGAAATGCTATAATCTGATATCAGATGATACAGTAAACCTCCCACATGACAGCTATCGCGCTACTGTCATGCTGGAAAATGAAATATGTGATTCATCAACAATTAAACAACAATAACTGCTTCATCACACTCTTGAGTAAACACAAGCCAGTTAACAGTAGACAGATGATAAGCTACTGGTTAGTTTCTTATGTATGAAAATATGAACGTTCATTGAAAACAGGTGAGAAAATACACCCAACAGTTGTGTGTTAGATTCCACAGCAGCTCAAAGCCACAGAAAACTGTTCTTTTTCTGACTGAACTCACACATTTAACACTAAACTGCTAATGATAAAGGCGGCTGCTTCAGTATTTGCATGTATTTATGATATTTTATGTGTGAGTGTGAGTCTGTGTGTGCATTAAGCTGGTCACCCTGTTGGCAGCTGCAGAGACAAGCTGGGGGAACGAAGTGTGCCGCCAGCTCCAGATATTCTATTGATTGGTACGGCTGGAGGGATAACACTGGCTTAGACTGCTGGGAGACTGTCAGCGACACACACACACACAGCAGATGGAATATTTATCTGTCCTCATCAAATTCATAAAGTTTTGAGAGTGAGGCAAACTAGGAGATGTTTGGTGTTGTTTCAGTCCCTGCAGCTAGAGGAGGGACACACACACATACACTCTATGTGGTTTATGAAATTCAGAGCTGCGTACAAGGCTGTGCTTCAATACTGATCTACAGGGCTGTGTGCTCTGTGTGGAGACGGTTTGTACAAAAAAGGGACAGGGATGCACACAAATACAAGCTGTCCAGTCGGGAATGTATGTATATGTATGTGCATGCGTAAGTATAGGGTTATGTGATATCTGCATGTCAATGTGAACACACTGGGACCAAAAAAGTGGTGGCAGCTCGGTCGCAGGCAGGGAGCAGATTAATCCACACAGAGCCAGAACGGTGGCCCACAGCCTGAGGCAGGGGAGGATACAAGTGTATGTGAAGAAAAAGAGAATATGAGAAATAGGACAAGACAGAAGAAGAGAAGAGAAGAGAAGAGAAGAGAAGAGAAGAGAAGAGAAGAGAAGAGAAGAGAAGAGAAGAGAAGAGAAGAGGGGCTGTCATGGTGAACTTTGAAGGAAGCGGTCTTGCCCTGTCCTGTCCCTGTTGGGACGGCCATGTGGCAGCTTGATGCTGCTTGCGGGACAGGGGCTTTGGCAGCCTGGACAGGAATGGAATGGATGGGATGGACACACAGCCTGTGGCTGTCCCAGCCCAGATACCCAGCAGGCTATAGAGAACACAAACACACACCTCACACTCTGGGCACACTGACCATAACATGCACATATTGTTGGTGTCACGCAGAAACACCTTCTATTCCCATAGTGTCATCATCCTGCAAACTGGTTCGTGCTTCCATAGTTCATATATTTTGTATGTTTAAATTATCACTAACTGCGGTGTTGTGTTCATCAAATATTTACAGTAATAAAAATCACAACTGCCAACATATACCACATATGAATACAATGAAAACAAACATGTGAAATAATGGAAAAAACCCAAATCTATCCCCTTTAACACTTCTACCAAAAATAGCCACTAGAAAATGTATCAAACATAAAAAATATGAGAATACATCGAAGGCAGTCCCCATGTGTTTTCTTTGATCCTGTTCCATCCCTTTACAAGGACCATACACTGATTATTATTTAATCCCCATTAATCACATTTTTGACTATCCTTAAAGCAAACAATAACACTTTTGGCTGAAAAATTATTCACTTGTTCACTATGGTGTTATGTTGCTGAAATATCTTCTCACGAGAGCGTTGAGACACGCAGCAGACACAAACCCTCTCTGATTCACTTCTCATCTGGCCTTTTCACTAATGGCAAACACAGGAACTATCTGAGTTTCACTCCTGTAACCCTGAAATATTTTCTCTCCCTTCTCATCTTCCTCTGTCTTCAACCCCCACCCCCTTTCTCTTTTTAATCCCGGCTACTTTGCATCTCTGTAACTTGGCTCCGAGCAAACTGTGTTATTTTTACACGCGGGCGGGCGGGCGAGCAGAGCGTGCGGGCGGGCGAGTGGCGGCGGCGGTGGTGTAGATTTCCAGGTTTTTTCCGAGCACCTTCCTCCAACCTCGCCCATCTGCCGCCATCTGCCTCGCTTTAGCCCGCACTTTCTACTGCAATCACACACACAGCACGCGCACGCACACACACATAAATGCACACAGACGCACATCCTGTGAAAAATAACCAACAGCCTCCAATCAGCTTTTGGCACGCAAAGGAAGGGACTCTAAAAAAAAGCACAAAATGCTGCGCCAAATTGTCCTCCATACTTTTTCAAGTGGGATATACACTATGCCTCTCCCCTCCTGCCTTCATCTCCACATCTCCATTGCTCTGTCTCCACCACCCACAGTCCTGTGCCGTTCTCGCCAGTTGATCTACTGGCCTTTGTATGAGGCAGCGCTGATGGCTGGACAGCAGACAGCTGCAACAAAACTACAAAACTTCTTTATGTATGTATATATGTGCATGTGTGTCTGCTTTTTCAACTCTACTGTCACACACACAAGCTTCATTTTATTGATCTACACCTGTGAGCTGCAACTTAAAGTGTCTAAAATTAAAGCTATTTTAAAAATATCTAATATTTATTAAAACCACAAGGTGTTGTGGGTACAAGGTTGAGTTAGTGTCACTTATTACCTCTGTGTAATTTACAGGTTCAGGTAAATATAATGTGGTCAGTATGGATGTGTGTTTGTAGGTGTTTCTGTCACAGCAGTAGTGTGAAACTGCCTTGAGTATTTCCATTTATCAAACATTAGTAATATTCCTAGTAGGTAAACACATCAGTCAGAGCTGTTGTTAGCTAATCGTGTGCTGTGCAGTGGGAAACATAAGTCCCACAGTTCACAGGGGCCGTCCTAGTAAAGCCTTGTGTGGTACAGAAACACTGCCTAATGGATGGGCCGCCTGTGGCTGCCACAGATGCTTTTATGGAGTACAAAGCCTCAGTCAATCTGCACAGTTTACAGAACTCAGTTTACTGAACATAACAGCCAATGCAATTTGTGTCAGTTATCATTTATGCTGTTTAAATCCTTTGTCACTTAGCCCTAACACGTTTACCAAAATATTAAAAACAATCTAATACTGTGTAACTGGACTTCCTTGGCTCAGTCCCATCCATATGCTAGTTAAAGACAAAATAAAAAAGGATGGATATATTTTTATTTTTATTTTAGAAAAACTGATCATAAATTAGATTTTTTTTAAAAGTAGGAGAGAGAGAGAGAGAGAGAGAGAGAGAGAGAGAGAGAGAGTGGATGTAATTTAACTCAAAAAATGGAAATGGGAGAACAGACAAAAAAGTGTTACCTCAGGAGCGAGATACTCTGGTGTGCCGCAGAAGGTTTTCATCGTAGCAGCGTCTGTGATGCCCTCCTTGCAGAGGCCAAAATCAGTGATCTTGATGTGGCCGTCTTTATCAAGCATCAGGTTCTCTAACTGGAGAGGGAATGAAATGCAAATCAGTCCCAGAATGCAACATCAACAGAAATTCACAGAGACAACTGCAACCGTAACATTTATTTTTTGGGAAAACATGAAGAGAACTGTTTTGAATTAATCTCAGAACTTTCTTGTGATTTTTTTTTTAATTTTTATTTTGAGGACTTCAGTATTAACTCGTGTAACTGACTGTATTTGACTGGAAGCATTTGGTGAGATGGATGAGTGCTGGCAAATTACAGATGATGTACTGTGGAGTCAAGGTTTTGAAGAGGAGAGCAGAGGCAGACAGATAAGGAGAACCTATTATTACCATACACATACTGCAGTGGCAGTACACACACTCCAAGCTGAGGAGGGAAATAAACTTCAAGGGTGTAGCAGAGCCACTCAACCTTTTAATTTTAATGGCTGGAGTGTTTTTCTCGCTTTCTGTCTGCTTTTTCTCCTTTTTGTTTTCTTGGCTGCTGTGAGTGGGGCTGGGGCCAAGGCTGCCAGGCAGACGCTCAGACAGAGCCATCTACCTTTCTACCTCTGTGGCATCAGCTCGCACCACCACAGCCCCCCCCTCTCAAATCAACCTCCCCCTCCCGCTCTGCTTGTTGACTTCAACTGCTTTATGTCTGTGTGTGCACTGTCCCTCTCTCACTCCCTCTCTTTAATTACCACATATCCTGAGCCACTTGTCTCCTTGTGGATGAAAAAAAAAGAAAAAAAAAACTAAAAAGTGGGGGCTAAGAAAGTTTTTCTTCAAATATGTGATAGCTCTCATCCATGCCCCCCAACTAACATCCACTCTCTGTTTCTGTTTACCTTGAGGTCCCGGTACACAATCTTGGCTGAATGCAGGTAGTCGAGAGCGGAGACGATCTCGGCGCCGTAGAAGCGCGTGCGTTCCTCTGAGAACACTCGCTCTCTGGACAAATGGAAAAACAGCTGCGGGAGATGGAGGAAAGAAAAGAGAAAGAGAGAGCGAGAGAGAGTGAGAGAATGAGAGAGAGAGAGGGTAGGGGAGAGGGAGAGGGAAGAGACAGCAGGGACGGCACAGCAATAATTACTGATTTATTGGAGGAAATTAGCACAACACAAACTGGCTGCCCGCACCATATTGAGATGATAGATAGTGGAGGGGAGGGTGAGCGAGGGGTGCATGCGTATGGGGTGCGCACGGAGAGGGGTTTTAGAGGGAGGGGGGTCTCGGAGGAGGGCGGGTGGAGGCACTCGGCAGCTGGCGCCTCATCTAGCAGCTCCCCTCACCACACACACACGCATACCTCTTCCACGTTACCCTCTGGGCTACATTGGCACAGTCCTGCCATGGAGTACAGTGATGGGGGCCAAATCAAGGGTTTAATCAATACAGCAGACTAGTTAAAGATAGGCCGACCGCCGCCGCAGCCGCCGCCAACACCTCCCCCACCCACGGCCTTCCCCAAGTACCTACAGAGCGGCTCTCATTAGTGGCCTAACTGGCCTTGCCCCATGAGTCCAGTCTTCATTTAGTCCATTCTCATACCCATCCCTCACTCATTTTGTTTTCACTTTTACAGCGTCTCAAACTCTTTGTCCTCGGGGGGTCTGACCTCCCTTTACGCTTGAATTTTTATTGCTCACCTCACATCCCCCTCATCTTTCTCCATCTCCCAGGCTGTCAGTTGTCAAGTTGTCACTGTCAAACAGCTACACATGTGGCACCAAAATGACACCAGCCTGCTGTGCCATACCAGTCAAGTTGTACAAATTACCCATGAGGCCAAGGGGCACACATCTCGCCATTAATTGTTCAGGGAGGTTTGCATATGGCCACTGGAGTGATGCTCACGGACCACCTTGCTCGGATGGTGCCTGTGTGTGTGCATGTGTGCGTGCGTGTGTGTGTGTATGTGCCCGTGTGTATGTGTATATGTGTGTGTGTGTGTGGCAGGGCTGTGGTGAGAGGGGGTAACACGACAGGTGGGCCTTCATCAGTGTACTGGCAGCTGTGACTGTGGCAGGTTTGTAATGGGGTTGTATGTGTGTGACTGTGTGAGTTTGTGTGGCATGTGTGGTCACAGTTTGTCCGTTGAGGTAAAATTTTGCAGTGTGTGTTTGTCTAGCAATGTGTATGTTTAATGTGTGTGTGTGTGTATATGTGTGTGTGTGTGTTTGCTCAGGCCTGGCGCTGGCTGAACTGCCTAACTAGCTGGGAGGGGAGCAGGTGACAGTTACACTGAGGGAATGAACCAAGATTGCAAAAACGGCCCGATTAAAAATCTGAGAAATGGAAAAGTGGGGGAATCCAAACTCATTTCATCTCCGAATGTCATTCTGGCTGTATCTGCCCCATAGGTGTGTTCATAAATAGACACAAGCAGGAGAGGGAGGAAACAGAAAAGAGAGACGCGGAGGCAAGCGAGGGGCCAGTTGGTTGGCAAATTAACTGTGTTAGAAAGCAATCGAACAGTCAAACTTTAGTCACTTCTTGGGTGTTTGCGCCTCTTAACATTCCTGTGATGTGTTGCTTCTGCAGATCCACACGCCTCCATCACATATTGCCTCAATGTAAGTTCTAAAATATTTTTATTGTACATTTTTGGGAGATATGCAGTTTTGAACTGGGGGATGTTTGATAGACTTTGAAGTAAGATTTAAAACCAGTCACATAAACTGTGGTTTTAAGAATAAGATGAAGAATGATATATTATACATACAAATTACTTAATATATAAATACTTACTATATAACTACTTGTACTTCAAAATCAAAGAAAAGAAGGAGAAGAAAATGTATAGTTCTTTCTGTAAATGTGGAGATGAAATGGGTTTAAACCATGTCTTGAGCTGAAGGAGCTGGAGTGGGGTAAACAATACTGTCAGTTATTGTGGCGAGGCTGTGGTTTAACTGGCTTTTTAAAGGCCTAATACACAAATACATACACTACAATCATTATCAAAGTGCATGTTTGTGGGTTCTTACCTCTCCCCCGTTTACATACTCCATTACGAAACAGAGGCGGTCTTTAGTCTGGAAAGAATACTTCAGCGACTGCAACAAGAACCACAAAAACATAACGATGTTATACATAAGAGTGCACATACAGTCATGGAAAAAATTATTAGACCATCAAAAGTCATCAAAAACAATGGTTATGCAATCAAGTACTAACTCCTGTGTGTATCATGTGACTAAAACAGACAGAAAAGAAAACATGAAATGTCTAAAAGCACTGTTTTTGTCAGTACAATGCCATAGATATTGATGTAAGAATTGAAGTGATTTTGAAGAAAACATGGAAAATGGATAGATATCAGCTCTGAAATTAAACTACCATGAGCTATTTTTGTTGTTATCATTATATTTGTACAAACAAATGTACAATACCTGGTACAGTTGTATCAGGCATTAAAATGAACAAGAAATTGAAGAAAACAAGGGTGGTCTCATAGAAATGCAAGTACTATAACTATAGTGATGAATTTTATTTCGTAGATCTACATTTATTTTTTAACAGTGTGATGCAGACAGTAGTTTATAAGTGATAGTTACCAATCAAAATGTTACAAATCAAGAGGAAAACCAACTTCCTCTTTTATTTTTTCAGCATCATAGGAAAAACCAACAGCAGCAGGATGACCTGAATAGAATCCAATATTGTGTTTGAATTTGGCCAAGCAGTGCCTCTTGTATGTGATTTTCCACATAAAGTCCCTTAGCAATGAATAGTAAAGTGAAAGAGTGAACAATTTCTCACTCAGCAAGAGCCTGTTCCCAGTCTAGCTAAAACAGCAGGAGCAACAAAACATGATCATTCATAGCTTTATAGTGCAAGTCTCTATTTACTTATTCAAATCAAGTATGCGTGTTAAGTGTGTGTATTTGTGTGTTTGTTCTTTCAAGAGAGAACGCTGCTAAACAAAAGAACAGTTGCTCTGGGTCTCTTTGTGGCTGCAGGTGTGACATGAGTAAACTCAGATCTCAGAACTGTAATTGCTCTCAAGACAGTGCACGAGTGTGTGTTTGCACATGTATGTGTGTGTATAGTGGCAGCATCATGAAATGAGCAGTGGCTGATGTGTGTATGTATACATGAAAGAAAGAACGCAAAGCTAACAGATGCAGCGGTAATGTAGAACAATTTGGTGTCTAACTCTTAATTAGCCTCGAGAGACTCAGGTATATAGGATCAATATGATTTGACTGTGTGTGCGTGTGCACATGATGTGCACTCTTACAGATGTCAGTACATTTGCATATGCACATATGTCTGACTTCAAAACCATTTGTTTTTTGTTTATGTGAGGTACTTACAGTGAGAAAGGGATGTCTGGTGTTCTTCAGTACTCTACTCTCTGTGAGTGTGTGTGCCACTTCATCCTGTTTCAATGTAGGAAAAACAAAAGAATAAAAACGTATATTCAGGCAGTCCAAGGGCACATCACGAAATGCACTAAAACATCAGATAGTAACACCCATCCAACCTAACCTTGGCTATTATGACTTCTTTTTTAAGAATTTTCATGGCGTAGTATTTCCCACTGGCCTTCTCTCGGACCAGAATCACTTTGCCAAAGGTTCCCTTTCCCAGCAGCTTCAAGTAGTCGAAGTCACTCATTGTCTGAGGAAAAATGACAAAGATCATCATCAGCAACATCATTCCATGGCTCCAACTTGCCCACCCTGAATCTATTCAGGTGCACCATTTACAGAGCAAGGATATTACTTATTCAGTTTACTATGAAAATCACATCTGGAACACTTCCTCAGTTGGAGCCAGATCTACAAAACGTTTGCGTGTATTAAAACATGCAAACTCATTACAGATGCAAAAAACTGTACAAACTGATTTACTAACTGTCTGCACTAAGGTTTGCATTATTAAAAGGTGCAAAATAATGCGTAAGCATCCAGTTAATACGTTTGCAGCAAAGAATGTGCAATATGGGGTGTTTACACATAACTGAGGTTGTGCTGGGAGGAGAAAATGAAAATATATGAATTTAAGACACGCTAAAAGTGATTTGTCAAACCCAAAAGGACTATTGCTCATAGAAACTGCGTCTATATTTAACACATCTCAAAGTGAGGTGCAAATGGTTCGTATGTGTAATTGTGCACCCAGGGAAGTGGTTATTGTTGCAAAAAGGAGACACTGAAATGAAACGAGATGCAGAGAACGCATTTTTCATCCTCGTGTGAACATTTTTGAAATTACAGAAAAAATTAGTGAGACTTATACTCCCCCCCCCCCCCCCCCACACACACACACACACACACACACACACACATACACTTTACAGGACTCTTTTCCACTTGACCTGATGACTGTGATTAAAAATATGCACTGACATTAGGCTACAGTGTGACTAAATTATGTGTGCATGACAGTGGATATCCACCCCCCTACTGTCCCAACTTGTTTTGGAATGTTTTTAAAAATGAAACAAAGTTGACCAGAGAAAATATGAAATATGTTGTGTTCACACCATCTACAATGAAGTAAAAGTGAATTTTAATGAAGGGAAAGGTGAGTAGAAACCACAATGTTCAGATGGTTAAGTGAACAATATTTCATAAACACCCTGAACAACTTTCAGAATTGGTAGAAACATTCATTTAGATTAAACAATGAGATGAAGATATGTTGCTGGCTAAAGGTCACTGTGCCCTCTTGGTTGTTCATTCTTAGAACTGTGACATGTCAGCAGTGCCTAAGGGGACTTTTACTCAATTCAATACAATATTTCAAAGAGAACATTAGAGTTTGGTGGTCAAAGGTTGATGCTATTGTTATTCCACAAAAACATTTTGGTCATAACTGCTAATAATCGAAGGAACTGCATGAACAGATTATCATGCGGTGGTGTTTAATTCGGTTTTTCCATACCATCCTAGCGTTTCTTTACACTTGTACATGTTCAAAGCAGTATGACCTGTGTAGGTTTTAATAAACTGCAGGCTTTGCCTCTGTTACTAAATTTACAAACACAATTTTACATTGATGCTTTTACTGGCTCTGTCATTTAGGGAAAAACTATTTACAGAACACCTTTGTTGTTGCAAGGACAACTTCATTAGTTGTCACAATCCTGCGACTGAGAGGACAATTTTAAAAATTGCAAGTAGTCAAAGGTAATAACCCATTACATGAAAATGAAAGTAGTACAGCTGGAATAATTTCTGCTTTTGAGTGTTTGAGAGTGACTGAGTGTGCGTCTGTATGTGTGTAATTGGCCATTACCTTGCGTTTGTGGTGTGTGGTGGAGATGTCCATCTCTTCCTCTACCATATTGTCGATGTGGGAGGTGGGGCTGCACTGGATTCTTTCTTCTTCTTGTCTCTGCAGTTTATCGGCCACCATCTGGATGGCCTCTGTCCACTCATCTCTGGGTTTATGACATAAAACAAAGACAACTATAAGAACGTTCTACTGATACTGTGTACTGACTGTATCCCATCAGTTCATTACTTCACTACACAGATACATCATTTCCACAAAATACAAATACTCTCCCAAATGAAACTTTAGAGGTCAGGTCATTATATGCACTGTTTGATATTGTAATATTTTTTTTTTCATTACTTCTTTTTTATTCCGTTTTCATTTCAGTTTAGGTTGGACTTCTTTATAAAGTAGATTTGCTATTTAGTTAACTTTTTTAATGCTTAGCTTTAGTTTACTTGTTTTTTTTACTTGCAGTGTTAGTTTTAGTCTTTTTTTTATATGGGGTATTTGTCAGGGACAAGTTTCTAAAAGTTAGAAATGAAAACATGTAAAAACTGAACTATCATCCTTAAAAGACACCCATAAAATATGTATGCAGTGTGCGTCCGTCTCATAAAAAAACAAAAAACAAAACCTACTGACTAGAAGGCTAAAGATGTTTTCTCTATGTTTTAAGTTCATTTACTTAATTATGTAGATGAAGCTTCTGTTAGCAATGATTTTTTTGCAAAGACATTTTTTGTCATTTTAGTTAATGGAATTTTTTTTTCTCATTTAGTTTTTGTTATTTCCTCAAAGACAATAACATGATGTTGTACAGTTGTTCTTATTACAATGCATCCATGTCATGTCCATGTCATCCGTGTCTAAGGTCCAAACTAAAACTACAGGCATACAGAAGCTGCACAAATGGAGCAGGACATTAACATCATTCACCTACATACTTCAGTAAGATGGCTGGTGCCCTTAACCAGGTTTTTAAAGCCACTAAAATGTTTTCAATTAACACAAACACCTATTTGTTCAGCAGAGAGGAAACATGGTCAACTAGAGAATCAACCAAATGAGCAATGATCATGGAGCAGAACTAATGCCTACCAGTCTGTGCCTACGAGTGTGTGTGTGAGGGCGACTCAGTGTGTGTACAGACGCACACCCATGCATTGAAGGGAACAATGCATTGTTGTTTGCTAACATTGTTCCTCCCCATTGACTTTCCATTAGCAGTGTTGTTCAACATCTGTTGAGTCAAAGTGTGACTTAGATTGTGTGTGCATGTGAATGTGTTTGTGCACGTTCATCATCTGCAGCAGAAGGCCAGCAATGCATCAGAATGTGCAGACGCGCTAGTGTATTTAACAATGATGAATATTATGGTTTGTACACAGGGCCAAACCTCCTTCTGCTCCGATAAACAGGGAGAGGAGAGGAGAGGAGAGGAGAGGAGAGGAGAGGAGAGGAGAGGAGAGGAGAGGAGAGGAGAGGAGAGGAGA
>JAQQZY010000008.1:19507918-19519970 GCA_030068375.1 Ostorhinchus rueppellii
ACACACACACACACACACACACACACACACACACACACACACACACACACACACACACACACACACACACATATGAATTAGGTGGACATACGTAGGTGGAATACATGGCTGAAATAATATTGAGAGATAATATTGAGAAAACACCTCTGATAAAATAAACTGACAATCTCAACACATTCTGAAGCTGTGTAAACATTTCCCTTTTTCATTTCAAACAACAGAGAGAAAAGCCACAGAAGGACATGAACGTCCTCTACTTCTGGACGCTTTTTAATTAAGCAGCCCATCCATGACAGTTTTACAGGTGGTTGTGGCGACAGTATTTAAAAAAGTTTGTGTCCTTATGTATAGACACTAAAAAGACATGGTCATGGTTGTGGAAATGCCTCTGTACTACACTGCAATCTACTGTATTGATGCATAATGACATCTTTATTTATTACAGGGCTTTACATAGACAGTCATTAAAAGTCTGTAAGTCTTTGGACTATGGGGTAAAACCAGAGCAACTCAGGGAAAACTTACATTTAACCAGCAATACAATTGTAATCCACTGCTGCCCATAAAGTTGCAATAAAATATTTTACCTATTCTCATGAAAGACTGTGATATGATTTATTCTTAATAGATAAAGTGTAACTGGGACTTAGTTTGTAATCATTGCACCAGGTCAAAGGTGATTAATGACGTGTATAAATAAGAATAATAAGAAGAATCTGTCTGAAAACTAAACTATTCCAACTTCATGAGCAACAGTGTATAACAGATTTATATTATTTGGTTATAATTAAAGTAAATATCAATTATTATTTTTGAATGATCAATTCCAGCAAAGCCTTGCTTTCACAGACACAGATGTGTGATCATTTGCAAATAAGCAATAATGTAATTGTAATACATTGAATTTACATTACTGTTGCTGTAATAGGTAATATACTACCCAACTTCTCAACTCCTTTTAATCAACCAGCCGTTCCATGACATGCACTTGTACACAGACATTTCTGCATCTTGCAAAAACAGTTTAACAGACAAAGATTTATTTACATATTCAGGCACAGACACATACGACACATGAAGCACGCCACACAAAGCCAGATAGCAGCTCTGATCACCTTTTTTAGTCTAATTCTCAGGGAGAGGAGAACAGGCAGTGTGAGTGTGTGTTCTATTTGTGACATCCATTTAAAGCGGAAATGACAGCAGGCCGTGCTCGTTAACACGTCGCAGAAAAACACCTGCTCCGCTGAAGGGACCGTGCTACTGCAGGCCCTGCCGGTACCTCTGGGTGCTGCTGATGGTGGTGCTGGAGGTGTGTTTGTGTGTTAAGGTGGGGAGGGATTTGAACCACCATACAGGGACACAGAGAGACAGAGATAGATGTAGACAGACAAGAAAATGCTGCCGGGTGCCAGCGCGTCATCAGGATTACCAAATCACACCTCTCCTCTCCTCCCTTCTCCCGGCCTTGATTTTTTTTTTTCTCTGTTTCACAAATCCACCCACTCACCCTTCTTTCTCCCATTTACTGTTTACTCCTGTTCTTTCAGGAACAAAGCATATTCTTTGGATCACTTGCTACTGATAAACAGAGTGCTGTTACAGAAATGGGCAGGATGGGAGGGGTGGGAAGTGGGATAATCGGAGCCTGGAGGAAATGGGTGCAAAAAAAGAGGAATCACTGCTCAGGTGTAGTCTAATCAGAGTTAATATTGTAGTGGAATGTTCATTAGTGTATAGTTTTTATTTACTTGACTAGATTGGTTTTAATTCTGAGTAGTTTTACAACAGCAACATTTTTTCTTCTTACTTTTTAGAGCAGTGGACTTGTTTTAGTTTAGTTTCATTTTGGTGTTAGCGTTAGTTTTTCATGTATTATAAAGAAAGTCTTGCGTTACGGAGGCTGAAACACAATTTATAACAGAATAATCAAGATCAAATGCTAATTTTCATTCATTTAATTCTGAAGGGTTGTGAAGTCGGGCAAAGTTACAGTACACCCTGGACAGGTTGCTCGTGCACCCCAAGGCCAAGACGCAGAAACAAAAAACTTTTCACTATTACATTTAGGTGATTTATAGTGACTAGTATTAACGTGCATTTCATGGACTGTGGGAGGAAGTTGGAGTACCTGGAGAGGCCTCATGAAGACACTGGAAGAACATGCAATTTCACACAGAAAAGCCCCAGACCTTGGTGCTGAGTTTAAATCCAGAACCTTTTTGCTATGAGCAGGGTGTATTTCCACTTTATGTACTTTTATACTTGTGTGCCTACTTTTTTGGAAGAGATTGTACCAGTTGTGTGAAGTAGAAAAGTTAATTTTAAAAAATGTATGAATGAATGAATAATTTGCAGTAAATTATGTTTCACTGACAGAAACATTTTCAAAACATATGAAAATCACAAAAGTGCACAGATATTACACCAACAAGTTTCACTAAAATCATTCCAGTAGCAGTCAGTTAGTGAAATCATATCAAGTTTTTTATGTTTTCCTTATGTATTTCTTATCTTACAAGATTAGGCTATGTGCCTTTGAGCATACTCTAAAACCCTGAGAGAAACTTTTTTCCATACCTTATTAAGACTTTCATGCAAAGACTTTTCAATGTCTGGAAAACAGCGTTTCAAAATTCTATACTTTTTAAGACTTTCCAGATCTGGCTGCACGTATACCCTGTATGAGGTTACAGTACAGACCACTAGACCACCTACCATACACAACATGCAATATGATTAACAAAGCTATTGTTTATTAAAAGCTATATATTCTAAAAAGCTATTGTATTCCTGTGCATGATGAACCATTACCAGTTGACAAAATGGTAAAAAATAAAAGCTGATTTTACAGCAAAACTGTTTCTTTTTAGTCCGTTTAGCTTTTTTTTAAAATGTATTTATTATTGCAGTTAAAAACATTGCCTTTTCACTGATGGTTTTCACTTAGTCTTAATTTTGTTAATTAACCCTGGGTCTGACAAACCATCAATCAATCAATCAATTAAATTTATTTATATAGCATCACACCATCACAAAAATTATCACACGATGCAAATTCTCCAGGAGCAAGCACTAGGTGAAACCTCGAGCAGACCCCAGCTCTCTGAGGATGTTTCATCTGCTATGACCAGTTGGTGTTAAAGAGAGAGGGTTAAACTAGTGCTACATTATAAAAGTTGCTAAAGTTTCTGCTGCTCTAGGGTCACATCAAACAACCAGTGTCATTCAAGTCTGAGAAGTTTGCTTGAAAAATCACAGAAATGACAGAATAACTTCTTGGTGCTTTATCCACTACAGCTGTGAAGTTCAGACAAAATGAACAAAGACGCTGGTAATTTACAAAACATTTAGCTAACTTTAAACTTTATAGGAAGGAGATAGATTGCCTAACAAATGGATGGAAATAAAGAGAAAGTTAAACTGATAAAACTATTAAAAACTGGCAGTGATGACTGGCTCACTGGTCCAAGTCCAGTCATTTCTCTGAGTCAGTTTCTAGATGAAGTGTCCAACCAATGGAACCCTGTGGCTGGCCACTTCATCGCTCAGCTGTCCAGTACAACTGAAAACATTTAAGCAATCCTTCTGGCCGGGCCTTGACAGTGTGTATGTGTGTGTGTTTGTGTTTGTGTGTGTACATGTCCACTGGGGGCAGGGGAGGGGGCAGCCAGGGGTGGCACAGACGGAGAGAGGAGATGGACAGTTGTCCACACATGCAATTCCAAACAAACACAGGCACGAACCTTCACAAACAGGCGCACACACACACTAACACAATTTTGTTTCGACTGTTCCAATCCTCCGAATGATCCAATGGTGTTCTGTCAAGCTATCCCGTCTTGGCCCTGCCTGTAATGAGTCCAGCGAGCTCTCCCACTCTGGACAGCTTGTCTGGGGAGCCACATGTCTCTAGTTTGGACTGCTGGAGAAAACAGAACAGCCGGTCTCCTTCCCACACCATCTCTCTCGGACTCCTCACTTCAGTTTCATTTAGTTTTCTGCACAACTTTACTTTTCCCTTAAGGCCAATTAGTAAATACTACACTATACAGTGCTTAAGACAACAGGAGTCTCTTGTTTCTTGTTAGAACTACAGGATATGAGTAAAACAGGAGAAAGTGGGTGATTTGAAGGATCTGAGGAACACAAAGGATGTTTGGAAAGATACCATAGAACATTTTCAAGGGCTTTGTCCAAAATAAAGGCAAAATAAAGTGCCCCCTCCATCTGATTCAAATCACACTTATGCCGTTTTGTATGGAATGCTTGAAACTAAACTGTCACTTTTCATTCAAGTCTCAGATGAATATAAGATTCACTTGAGTAGATCCATACAAGTTGACTTTATTTCTCCAATCTGAATCGGTTTCAAAATCAACTTTAGACTTAATGTAGAACCTGGTGTTGGGTAATTTCTCCAAGTGTTTGTCTTACAAAATCTATTGTTTTCAGCTTTTTGGTGTAATAAGCCTTAAAATGAAATAATAAAGACTAAACTAGACTTTTTAAAGTCATTTTGGAATGTCTTGGAGAAGTAAGTCCTTTTGGCACATCCGCCAGTTGCAGCTTGTGGATTTAGCAGTAAGAGGCAAAAATGAATCAGCTGTGACTGTGTTTGTTCCAAGCTTTCTGATTGGACAATTACAACAATGTACTGACTAACTGTCACTCAATTAACTGACTGATTAACTATTCATTTCAGGACAGAGGGGGAAAGGGGAGTCAGAGAAATGCAGGGAGAAAAAAAACAGACGACAGGTACAAATTGTAATTCTGAACTTGAGCCAGCAAAACAAAAGTGAGTCACACAAACTTTCCAGTTTCTTTTTATCTCTCTTGTTGATTTCACTCCTTCGGAACACCAACACACCTCTCATCTCCTGTTTGCCGGATGCCATATTTTAACAGAAAATGAGACAAACGAAAAGTAGGAAAAACCTTCATGACAAATAAATAACTCCATAACTATGTGAGCTCACCAGCCATTTGTTAATCAACCCAAACAGGGATTTAATTTAATGCTTTGGCCGAGGCTGGAGCTGATATGCAGATGGCGCAGAGACGGGGCTGTGTGACTGGCACTCTGGGAGCTGGAGGGGAGGTGGGTGGGGGGTGTATAGAGGTAGGGGCTGGTGGTGGGAATGCTTTGCCACGTTCCAGCACACAGCAGCTCACCAACATGGAGAGGAATGTCTGTCATCTGGCCACACAGCGTAAGACACATGTACCCAGATAGACTTGTACCATGTCCATGCATTTGAGTATAGTTAAAGAGAAGATGCTGTGTAGAATGTAAATACAGTATACAGTACATGTATGAATCAAAAAGACTGTGCAGACAGCTCATTGGCATCTTGAAGGACCAGATTCATAGATCATACAAATAACAGGACTTCTTAGCTGCTTAGTCAAATACTGACAATCTCCTTTACTGACAAAAGTACTGACTGAGCCACTGAAGCCATACAATTAGGTAACTAATCACGCTATCATTTTCCAGCAGTGTTAAATGATATTAATAGCATTTGAGAAGGGCAACTTTTAAACAAACATTAAAAAAATTAACCCCTATCAACAGAGGGCTTCAGTGCTTCTTTACCAAAAAGTTATTGACAAAAAGCAGCCACTGGAAAACCGTCATTCCAAAGGGTTTTTAGTGTGGTTTGCGTTGTGATACCTGTACTTACAATCCATTTGGAATGGTCTAAACTGTGTCTGTACATCCGAATGGCTTACTCCATAAAGTTGTCTCAGTTGGGCAGCTAACTGATCTAAATCTGACCAAATTTTTACCTTAGCATAGATACAAATATTGACACATTTAAGTATTAGCTTCTTATTTAGCAATCTAGAAATAATGTTGTGAGTTCAACATCAAACTTCATTCTTCTTCTCAGAGGAGAGTTGTCTCCAGCTGTGTAAACCAATGCCAGTGCTTACTCTTGTCTGCTATTTACTTTTTTTTTTTTTTTTTTTTTAATTTGCCACAGAATGTGTTTTTTTTTTTTTTTTTTACTGAGAGCAGGTGGTGGTGCTGATAATGGTCGCTTAGCAAGAACTTCAGCCATCGTGTTTCCTGTTTACTACTTAATAATCCTCACAGAGACTTGCTGTCCCTCAAAATGCCTGAAGAAATTAGAATATACTATTTAAAACCTACTCATCATGCCTTTTGAGGTATAAAGTGGTATTAAAGACAGGCCTGTGTAAGTTTTTGGCACACTCATTTCTACAGATGTCTACTGCTAGGTATACTTGACATAGTTAGATTATTCCAAAAAAAAAAAAATCTGAACCAAAAACAATTACAAACTGCCTCTTTAACAATTTATGTTATCATGTATTTCACAGTGCAGCAGTAATGGCAGCCATCAAACTGACAAATGGTTTGATCTAAACTCCTTTTTTGCCTAGAATGCCTACTTCATTCAATCTTCTTAAAGGGGAAGGTCAAACACATCCAGACACAACAGTGTGTGGAGGCTTTCCAGCATTTAAGTAGCTGACACTTGAGTAAAAGGAGTTATACATATGGTGAACGAGGAGGAAAACAGATTAGGTAAACATCAGTGTTAACCAAAGGGCTAAGAAAGTCTGGGAGTAAAGGGGGTGAAGGTGCAGCAGTGGGGTTAAGAGAAGTGGGGAACTGTGCGATAAGATGCTTGGAGAGAAGACATCTGTCCAAGAGTTTGTCCACAAGCTCCAGATTAAAGCAAGGGCTCCTGTTTCAGAGGCAGAAATGTCACACAATCTCTTTTAATGGTTTATTCTACCTCTGCTGGGACAGAAATAGACTATTTTAATTATCTCACCAGTTAATTTAATTCTGAATGTGTGTTTCTGAGTATACCAGTGCGTGTGTGTGACCCCGACCCCAGTAGTTCTAACTCCAGTCTGCTCAGACATCTTAAGGCGAATCTAGGCTCCTCAAAGCCAATCCACTTACAGTGCATTAGTCTCATTACCACACCACCGGAGTGGTGTTTATGTGTGCTGCTGTATTTGTGTCTGTTTATATTTGTGCCTGAATACTTTAAAGACGACACTGACGACATAAAAATAGGGACGCTAACTGTGACACAGCAACGAGCAGTTTTTCCACTTTGGAAGTGATGAATGAGTTGAATCAGATTGAAGTAGAAACTTTGATGAAAAGTTTAGTGGTGGAACAGTTGCAAAAATGTCTGTGGCTTGGTCTGTGGAACCGAACCCCACAGGGGAGTTTGAACTTGGACAAGAAGGAGGAAATCAGCCTAAATATGGAGAGGATCCAAGGGTGCAGGATTAAAGGGGAAATAATAGGGCTGGGAGAATGAGTGGCAGAAAAGTAAGGACGGTGAGAGAGTAAACACACAGTAAAGGATGGCAAAAGCTATGACAGTGACAGAGTGCTGGGATGGGTCAGGGCAGCCAGATTGAGTGGGGACCCATGGGAGTGTGGCCATCCCTTGGGGGACACTGGGAGATTTCACCCAGCCAGCTGCACACAGCCAGAGCCTCCTGGTACAGTGTGTTGAATGCACACACACGCAAACATAGACACAGGCTGCCCTGGTGCCTCTCTGCTCCCCCAGCTGGTATAGAAGGAGGCACAGTCACAGAAACACAAGTGCATGGTCATGTTGTCAACGTGCACTGGGATACAAAGTGATAAAATTATACTGCAAATACATGACACCAAAATTATACACTTGAATCTGTTGCTCATGGGTGAGCAACTGTATTCTTTTACTTGTATTATTCCTCATATTTAAGCGCTCTTCTCCCCTCAGTGCTTGCAGTACCACTGTACGCCAGTAGATGGCGGTGGCTCCCTAGAGCATGATGGCCACCGCTGTGATGCTGACAGAGCTGGAGAGTGACTGACAGACACACTACAGCCAAGACGCCTCTCATCCTAATCCCCCTCACAGCACTGGTGTGGGTGTGTGTACATTGTATACATAAGGTGGGGGCCGCGTGTGCATGTGTCAGTTGGTGTAAGTGTGTGTATTTCTGATCACGGCATGCAGGCCTTCAGTGAGCTTAAGTCTTTGAGTGTGTGTGTATTTGCACATAAATGTTTGTTCATGTGTGTTGGTGGGGAGGCAGGGTCCGTTACTTCCTAAAGCACCCTCGGATTAGTGTGGCGTTAGCATATTAGCATCTTAGCTGGAGGGCTGCAGCTCAACACCACCTGTGCCAGACAGGAGGTTGTGGCCAGCCGCCCACCACCCCTCCCAAATGAACAGGCACATACGAACACACACAAACACACATAGACAGTGGGTCAGTGAAGGTCATTTAGCTGTGGTGGCTCCACGCTTACTGCCTCACTGTCTTAATTCATTACGGTAACAACTTCATCTGCCCCTTTACAGCCTGCTTATCACTACTTCTACTATACTACTACTCATTTGATATTATTTACGTTTAAAATGTAAGTTCCTTTCTACGTTAATTTCTGACATAAGCTGCCCAGTTTGGTGAAGAAGTTGAATTGCAATTATTGTGAATAATAATGTAAATTACAATTCATTTGTATTTGCTCAGTTGTTAAATAAAATGCAGAGAATACACTATATAAAAATCCAAAATCTGAAAATATGACATATTTTTTTTAATTTTATATATTACCTTTCAGTTCTTGCTGTCACTAAATCCAACACATCAACATACACACATTAGACCTTTAAACTGCAGCCTATTGCAATTATCTAATTGTGAAGGGCTGACACTGTGACAGTGGTAGTGATTGCAATGGCAACTTGATTAATTGTGCAGCTCCAGTTATAATCAAGAAAAAGAAAAGAATAATGACTACATTGTGGTGTTAGAGAATATCAGAAACTGCTTATGACAAATATCTATGTATGAATCTGTTTTTAAGAAAAAATCTACCAGAAATGATGATAATGTGGACTGGGCTAAGCGAGAGGGTCACAACAGCCATTATGTCTGAGACAGTGCTGACCATTAAAATCATTTCATTAACACACTGAGAATGTGAAAATATGGCCTGTCAGATGGAACCCTGAATGCATAGACCATGTATTTGCACTATTTTTGAAATCCTACTAGCATTCAACTATTTTAAGACTAAATGGCATCACTTTAGTAACTGTGAGGTTACTTTGTTTATTTTTCAAGTCATGTAAACGTTGCAATACTGAAAAATCTAATCACATCTTCCAGATTACACTCATATTGTACAGGTCAAGTATGTGGGGCAAAGTTTATCTGAGATTAAATGCTATTCTCCACTAACAACTCATAACACCAACTAACAGAAAAAAGGAGAAGATTTCTCTTCAGAGTTTACTACTTAAAAACATTTCAGAGGTCCTGTATTTTTTTTGGCTAGTGTTTAGTGTTAGTTTTTGTTTTTTTGTTTTTTTTTTGTTTTTTTAAATCTGACAATATTAGACAATGTCTGCAGACATACTTTTCACAATTTTTAATTAACGATCCCACAAGCAGATTGTGACTATGACTAAATCCAAATCTGCTGAGTTTTCTCTGCCATAGAAAAAAAAAGGAAAAGCATGTAACACTGGAGAATAAAAAAGCCTACAGAGGTTGTTAAAGTTGGAAGTGTGGAAAAAAGACAGCTTTCTTACCAACAATATCATTCAAATGATCTAGTGAAGGCTCTTCTGCCTGTCTGCTGGTGTGCTGCTTTGTGTTCTGAACATTATTTCTTCTGAAGTTGAACTGCTAGTGGCAGCAGACACACCTGGGCCCAGTTTGACCTTCTGTGCAATATATGACAATGTTTCAGCCTTCCGGATGTTCTAAGAAAACATCCAAGGACTAACTCTTTACTCATTCACACCAGCAATTCTACACGGCGGTGTTATTCTCATTTATCCCAATCTATAAAACAGGGATTCAATAAGTAAAAAGCAAAAGAAAAGAAAACAGAACTGACATCCCATAACACCTACAAGAACAGGAATAATGATACTGGCTGAACCAATCCCTTAAAAAAACACCTATGAATCAGCACAGGAGGCTTGAATGGTGTTCAGATGGTGTCGGGTTCATGCATAGAATAGAGCAAAACCCTGTTAAGAAACTGTAAAACTCTGTAAAGCTCTGCAAGTCTTTGTTATCATACATTCACATGCACCCACACACCACTCTGCAGCCATGACCAGACACTGCACTTATGGTAGCAGAAAGACTGATGTGTTTAGATGTCACATAGGCCTAGCATGTCATGAAGGTAAAAATACAATCAAAGCTAACCAGCACATAAAGCCCCTCCATTGAAAAAAACCAATAACATTAGGAATGCCATGGTGCTTGTTTTCAGAATGCAGTGGATCCAATGCGATTAGGAAAGCACACACAGCCAATGAGCAGGCTAATCAAATTTCCCTGATTGCTGTATATTGCCTCTTTCTGTTCTCTCCTTTGGATGGTGTTGTCTGTTGACATCATTGATTTCTCCATTTATCAACCATCATTGACAGCTATATTAGGAGTTCATTTTTCCAAAATACTGACAGACTTATAATTCATATGACTTTAAATTGTTGGGCCTGTATTTTAGTGTAAGGTTGTGCAAAAATGTTATGATAAAAATGTTCAACACACAATTTCATTAACCCATAAAAACCCAGTTTTGTGACTTTTGTGTCAGTTCCCAAACGAATTTTCCTCTCTATTTAACCTTTCTTAAGTGATTTATCACCATTTATTCTAATATTATCCTCTGTATTTTGCATTTATTAAGTGCAAATCATGTATTTTCCTATATTTAGTTTACTGATCGTGTAGATGTTCATAAAAACTCCGATTAAAGTCAAGGTCTATTAAAACAAAAAATGAGAAAACTGAAGCAACAGTGACCTTTTCAGTAAAGACACCAATAACTGAATGTAAAACAAGTATCTCCATTCACTGTCATTGATCCAACTCCATGGATTTTACTGGTGAATGAGTGTTGCAAAAGATGACGGTATTTCCACACTCACTACGGAGCCACTGAACAACCAAATGGGTCATATCTGATTATCATGAAAAGACAACAAACTGTATTTTGCAACAATTATTTCAAAGTATTAATAGATTTAATCACTGGAAGTGCAGTAGGCCTAATTAAACATTTTACATCAGTAGATGGTTTTAGTCATTGGTCTTCATGGATTAAAACATTTCTGAGTGTAAAGGTCGATTTTTTTTGTGTGACAGTAGTCGCTTTTCCATTGGGCTCCCGTGCAAAACTTTATCGATATTTACTAAATGTCAAAAAAAAAAACATAAGTGCATAATGTTGGTTTTTCCATTCAATCACAAATGTGATGATTTGTTTATTTATTATCGCGAGATGTCACAAGAAGTTGTTCCATAAACATGGCGATGAATGTAAATATTGTGTTGATTTACAGATATATTAATTTTTACCTCTGCCAAGGAGGTTATGTTTTCATCGGCGTTGGTTTGTCTGTCTGTTTGTCTGTTAGCAAGATAACTCAAAAAGTTATGAATGGATTTTCATGAAATTTTCACAGGTTGTCAGAAATGGGGTATCCTACAGACGATTAGATTTTGGTGGTGATCTGTACATTAAGCGCCATCTAGTGGCTTAAAGTACAAACACTGCCTTGGCGGAGGTCTGTGCTCTCCGAGTGCTTCTCTAGTTATCATATATTACCTAGCTATCTTGTACTGAATAAAAATATTATTCAGTTTCCTTGTGTGTTCTCACATACTGCACCATGTTTCTTTTAAAACTCTTCTTCGCTTGTTGTAACATCCATTCACATCCGGGGTTTTTTATTCACATGACTCTATTTGTGAAAAAAAAGTCTTTCTGTTGCATTATATACACACACACACATTATATATAAATATCGCATATATCAGTGCATGTCTTTGGATTGTGGGAGGAAACCGGAGTACCCAGACCCGCCCGGGAATCGAACCCAGGACCTTCTTGCTGTGAGGCACGAGTGCTTACCACTGCACCACCGTGTCCAAAGACATGCATTCATTCATTCATTCATCTTCTATACCCGCTTAATCCTCATTAGGGTCACGGGGGTCGCATGGAGCCTATCCC
>JAQQZY010000008.1:19526871-19542410 GCA_030068375.1 Ostorhinchus rueppellii
CCCCCCCCCCCCCCCCCCCCCCCCCCCCCCCCCCCCCCCCCCCCCCCCCCCCCCCCCCCCCCCCCCCCCCCAAGACGTGGCCCAAGCTGGACCTGAACCTGGGTTGCTGCTGTCAGGTCTGATATAGTACACACTTTACCTTGTGACCCAAGGGGCAACCCCAGAAGAGCTATTGAACCTTCAACCTACCTGTTGAGTAACACAGAGTATAAGAATAAGGATTTTTTTTTTTTTTTTTTTAATATGGAGCAGTTAAGCTTTCTCTGAATCTGTTTAGATTTTGATGAAGTCTTTCCTCCTCAGAGAAAAGAATTTCTCTGAGTAGTAACATTTACATTTCTTATGGGAAGATACCAGTTTTAATTTGAGACAACACTAGATGAGTTAGCTTTGATTTCCTAAATTACTTTACAGGTGCTTATTTTCTATTTCCTTATTTTACTTTATAACTTCATGAAACAAAAACTTTGAATTTTGAGTGAAAACAAAGGTGACAGTCTCTCTGCTGCCTGTCTTTATTTGGTACCCATCTGTATCTGATTGGCTGTCTGTACCTGCTAGTTACAAGTCTCTTCTGTACTGGGAGGTTTTCTGCCTCTGTTGTATGCTGCCTGTATCTGTCACATACTATCTGTCTTTCTGCCTGTCTTTCCTGTGCTGTTTGTCTGTAGGCTCTGCAGACCAGTCTGTCTGTTTGCGCTGTGCTATCGGTCTGTCTGACTGTCTGGCTGACTGCCATTCTCTGCAGTGTAGAGTGAGTCATTCTTAGGACAATGGAGACAGTTTGTAAAGCCACATTGGAGCGTACACTTCCTCCGGATGTGCAAGAGGATGCCATTCATAACAAAGCCTGTATTGTCTGCCTGTCTGCTGCTGCCCTGTATATACATGGGAGTTAGGGAGAAAGGGATAGAAAAAGGAGTACAGTAAGATGGAAAGGGATATAGGGACAGTACAAGAGTGTGAATTATAAAAAGGGGTGAGTTGTGGTGACAGGTTCTAAGGCACAGCACAGACAGGAAGGAGGAGGAGTGGAGGACAGCAGAGGAGAGCAGAGGAGAGAAGAAGGGCGACACAGCAGACAGTGGCGGCGACGGCGGCAGCAGCAGCAGCAGCGGCTGGTGATTGATATCAGAGATCTGGCACTGCCACCTGATCCAGCCAGCCAGCCTCCAGCAACACTGAACTCACTGAACTCACTGATCCAAGATGGCCGCCTCACTGCACTGCACCTAATGAACCCCACCAAAGTCTGCTGTACAGTATAGCACATACACGATTGGATTACGTTGTGGGAACGCATACAATGCAGAGTAGCAGGAAATCTAAAAAAAGGACAGTTCCATAGAGGTTGTGCCGATTTGCAATTCAGATTGACATCTATCATCAGATTGGCAGATCAGATCAGATGAGAACAGACTCATTGGTTGATTTTTGTATGGAAGACATCTAAAAACTGTAATGAAGCCTCCAATGAATCTGAAACTTGAATTCAGATCAGCCTTGAGACCCAAATTGTGGTCTGGATACTAGATGTTCTAGATGTAGGATCTAAACAAGTTTAATAGTTCAATATGTAAGATTCATACATGCTCTAGCATTGATGTAAAGCTTGCTGGAGTCTGTTTTGTGCTGTGACCAGGCTGTTCATTGCACTTAGCTGACTGTATTTCAAAGCTAACAACCATCTCAGTTCCTTACATCCATGGTAACAGCCTGTATACTGTGGACTTAAGTGTTTTCCATGTGTTCCTTATGCTTGCTCCTAAGTTATTCATTGCTTCTCTTCTGCTCCACTACAGTGACAACACTGTCCAATGTGATAAAAATCAACAAGTGACCAGTTACCAGCACAAGATGGTAAACACAAACTTCATGTAAATGTACATGCATGCACAGAACTTGCATATTTGGCTGTTAAAACAGAAGTGGAACATAATGTACCATGCCACGGAAAAATATAATATAGAACATCAATGTAATTTAATAGTGTATCATGGACATATAAATAGGCTTAATCATGTATCTAAAGGCTGCTTTAGATACTAAGACAGCTTCTTAAAAGCTAAGAGAAGAGGAAATCAGGGGAAACCAGGTTTGACAATACACATCTTCCTTTTGCAGCTATCTCTTCTCTGTCCACATCAAAACACTCAATGTAATGACACTTAATGTCACTGAAAGCAAACCCAAAATATCATGGTTAAGGAAGTTGTCATGTTGTGTCTGTATCAAACCACAGAGCAGCGTGTAGAATCACCTCTGCCAGAACCGTAAAAGCGTCTGGTAATTAAAGCTGTCGAAAACACCTGGGATTAGCCACAGTTTTCCATCAAGAAGTAGAGTTCTCTACAGCCCGTAAACAGAGCCAAGTCAGGGTGCACAATCTTCCTGTCAGACCACCTGAATTATAATATGCTGAAAGGTAAAGGAGGAATTTTTGACCCAATGATGCCAAGAAAACTACCACACACTGGACCTTTAATTGTCATCTGCAACTCTTCCTCTGAGAATTTCAGAAAAAGTTGAAACTAATTGCATTTCACAGAAAAAAAGTATAATTCTATTTTCCAAACACTTTTTATCCAATAAATGTTAATATATATGCTTTACTTGTTTATCATTTTAACCAAATTAAACTTGTAATTGTTATTTTTGAACCCCCCTGCACATAATTTGAAACACAACAGTATAAAGACGAGTCCGTCCTCTTTGACACAACCACAGTATATGTCATCTCATTAGTTGCTTTGAAGAGCATCACCCTGGGTCTAGGACATGTCAAAAAAGATGATGGTGCTCTCCCTGTCTCACTCTGTGTCCCTCTCCTCCTCTCCTCCCTCCTGGCCATCTGTTGTGCTGACTGCTGTGTGGGCTGATGCTGGTGGAGGTAACAGGATCTTTGACTACAGCGGCTGACTGTGACCTCTGTGGCCTCACATGGGCTGACAGAAAGTAAACTCCTGGTCCGAGTGCAAAATGAACTCAAATTCACTTTAGATTCTGGCTTTACAGTGCAAATTCACCATACTGGTGAAATGAAAATTAACTTATCCAATTCTTACTTAGGCAGGAGAAACACATAGGCTGTGACCTGATAAATAACTAATTCAGGGATGCCGATATACATCCACTGTTCATTATTTTTGGAGATTCTTAAATACAACCCGTGGGTGGATTTTCCTCTCAGCTTTAATAAGTGAAGCAAAAAGGGAAGGACTTTATGACCATGCTACAGTAGAAAGCACTGAAAGGCTCGGTCATCTGAGGACATGGTGTACTTTAAAGAGGTGCTGTTCTCGAGTTATGCCCTTCTGTTCCAAGATGATGATATGATGTGATGATAAGGAAATTGACCTCATATGCAGCAGACAGATGATTTTTCACGCTACATTAGAAAGGGAAATAGGGAATATGAAAAAAGAAGGAAAGAAGAAATATAAGAGACACGAAAAGCAATTAATCAACTCAGTTCAATTCAGTCCAACTAAATTCAAATCAAATCAATTCAATTCAGAATGGGCTTTATTGGCTTAAACTTTCCAATAAAACACTGTTGCAAAAGTATAAATCTATCTATTATTATTAGGGCTGTCAAAATGAATGCATTAACACAGATTAATCCATCATCATGATAAATCTGATTAAAAGTTTTAACGCAATTAACCGATCTGTAGCGCAGAATGACTCTGAACGTGTCTGCCAATGCATTTGCGCATCTGAGTAGAGTTAACATTGCACATGAACAAATGGGTAGTTGATCCAGTAGTGACAGGCAGCAGAACCAACCCATAAAGATGGAAGACACTGAACAGGACATCCCTGCTGGGGATGGAAATAAGAGGACAACCCCCCCACCCCCCCAAAAAAACAAGATGGAACAGGGAACAGCTGTAAAAAAAAAAAAAAAAAGAAGAAGAGAGAATGATATTTAATCATGATTAATCAAAATTAATTCACAGTGACCCTGTGATTAATCTGATTAAAACTTTGAATTGTTTGACAGTCCTAATTATTATATTATTCCTTTGGTCAATTTCTGCATCGTTTCTGTAAAAACTCTTTTAAATACTAGCTGCAAGAGCTGATGCTGTCAAACATTCTTACAAAGGACCAAAAACCATGAGCATTGATCAGCATCCACTGACACGTGTAAGCTGATCACCAAGTCTACCGAGTGTAAATATGTGTGTGTGTATTGTATTGTCACATCTGTCATGTTTGACCAATTATTCTAATGGTTATTGACTTGTCAAACAACAGTCACACACACAAACACACATACCCCTGATTCATAAAATGTGCAAAGAGCAGTGAACATACTCAAGGACTCCTTACCAAAAAGGCATCCCTACACATCCCTGTAACAGTATAATGTGTATAAGGGTATTTAGTAGGCCCTGAGATGGTCACACCCGAATGGGTGTGTACAAGTACAGAGTTTACAATACCACTGATCTGTATCTTCTATGACAGCATCCAAAAAAGGATAACCATAGAGTTTGACATGAAAACATTCATCCAAAGATCCTTTTTGTACGAGGTTGGAAACTGTTCCTTTTCTAGGCTCTTTATATCCAACTACAATGACTGTTTGGCATTGAATAAGATATCAAAGTGAAGACTATGTAGAAGGCATTGAAGAAATTGAAAACAACAAAAAAAGATTACCACACAAACCCTGTCATCGCAAAATATTTTATCTGCATGTACAAATTAAACAAGAGTCAAGACACTACTTTCATACAATTTTCATCAATGACATGAAAAGGCATCAGATGCTGCACGTCAACAACTCACCTTATGTTCATAAACAATCCACAAGAACCCTGAGCAGATATTTAGCTACATCCCAAACATCTGTGTGTCTATGTGTTTGAAATAATTTGTTATGATTAACTTCACCTTACAAGAACTTCTCTCTTTCAATCACAAATATGCTACACTATTTTCTTTCAGCCTTATTTTTGTTCTCTATTTTTGCAGTCTCTAACCTACTGGTCTTTCTCTATTTCCTCTTTTCTACCTTTATGTTGTTCTATTCAAAGCTTGACAGTGCCATACCTAGTATAAAAATTAGAAAGTACAAGGCTTTCAATACTATAAAAACACAACCAAACATACTCCAATTAGTACAAAAGCATGTCCGTGTGTGTCTGTGTATGTGTGTGTACATATTGATGTAGAGGTTACACTACCTCTTTTTCTCTGTCTCTCTTGTTCACTTTTTTGTTTGTGTAGAAGCTGTTTAATGACTAAGACTGCAGTCTTTGCTGTATCACGACCTGGACAGTGAGTCAGCACCCCGACCTTGCTCTTCTCCACACACACATGCAAATACAAACTTAGATTTAGCATATGATGCAGACAAACATTCACATTCCTGACACAAACAACCTCCCCACCCCTACCTTTATCTCTATCTCCCTCACACACAAACTGGTAGAGCTGCGTCGTGACTGGGGGCGATGTGTTCCTCTTTATATGCACAGACGACTGTCTGAGAATCACACTGGCATGCTGGCATTCACAGACACACACACAGCTCTTCCCCTCTACTTCAGCAGTATGAAGTGTGTATGTGAGTGACTGTATCAAACAGACCTTCCACTTGTTTAAGTAAAGTATGGAGGAGCATTCTGTTGTCCAACCTGTTACCCTCATGTACCAGAGGGTTAGCCTACATTACCCAGAAGCCTGCTGTCTGTTATGTAACCATGTCACTTCCTGTTCAGTTTGTTTTACACATTCCTAGACACCATCCCAGAGTCAAGAAGATGATGCTCATTGGCCTAAAAGTCTGGAAATCCCCCTTGTTCCTCCTATGAGACTTCCTAAAACACATGCATGCACATTAGTGGAATCAGTACACACATTAACCCAAAAAGTTTTAGTGTCAATCTCTGTTATGTTAGAGGCAAACTTATGTTCCAAGGTGTCCAGGCAGCCATTACCACTTTATTAATTATGTCTTGGTTAATTAGTCACTGTTGCATACAGTTAACCTGTTGCAACAACAATGGCTAAACAAAATAAAAGAATTTCTGAGAAAAGGGAAGTAACAGCTTTGCAACATCCTCTTCTACTGCTCCCTCTTTTTTCTTTTTCTCATTCAGAGAGGTTGTAAACAGGATGTATTATCACTACACCCCTCGACTCCACCCCAACCAACCTCTCAACCCCATGTCATATGACTTGCCTTGGTGACACCATTCAAGATGTTAGGACACTACAGCTTTTAATAATAGCCCAAAGACAGGCTGAATTAACTTGATTTCATAGAGTAGTAGACATGCTGGCCTGACAGTGCATTATGCACCAGCAGTGTTACTATGGACCTGGATGGTATTAGCTGCACACACATACACACTTGTGCATACAAATTTGTGCACACACTCTTCTCTGTCACTACCTGACTAAGGCAGATAGAGGCTTAGCAAACAAATAGCCAGCCAAGCTTATAATAAAAAGACACATCCCTGTGGGGTAAAGACACACATGTGTTGCTGGACACTAGCACACCAAGTAATCAGACATCCATGTGATCACACACATACACACACACTTAATCGCAAACACATCCTCCCACCAGCACATGTGGACAGGCACGGCCAGGCCCTCAGTCTAGACAAGAGACAGAAGAAGAAGAAAAACAAAAAAAGGGGAGAACAGAGAGTAGGAGAGAAGAAGAAGAGAGGTACTGGATGTACTTACCCCGTTTCTGGAGCCATCCCTCTCTAACGATGGTGACATCGCTCATGGTTCCTTCACGCCGAGTCTGATGCCGCTACACGCCTGCTCCACAGAGAGAGAGAGGGAGGAGGGGAGGAGAGGAGAGGAGGAGAGGAGAGGAGAGAAAGAGAGGGAGAGGAGGAGAGGGGGGGGCCGGCTCTCCCAGCCTCCGCGTCACTCTCCCTCCCTTCCTTTCCCGTTCACCCTCTCGTTCGCTCGCTCACTTGCGCAGTCTCTCTCTCAGACACACACACAAACACGCAGTGTGTGTGTGTGTTTTGCGTGTCGTTTTGCTTCCTGTTGTGGCTTATCTCCCTGCCTCCTTCCCTTCTTCTTCTCCCCCTCCTCCTCCACCTCCTCCTCCTCCTCACTCGTTCCCTCTCCAGACCTTCCTCCTCACCAGCAGTGACTCAGCCTAGAAAGAAGGGAAAGGAGAAAGACAAAAATGTTTTAAAAAGAGAACTTTTCTCCTCTTCTGCTGCTCCCCCTCTCCACTGTTTCCCTCCAAAGCCCTTTGTACAATCTAGAAGGTAAACAACTAGTTACTGTGAGGACAAAACCCTCCTCACTTCCTCTTTTCATCCCTTTCATTCTCTGTGCTAAACAGGATGAATTATTGCAAGCTCTTGATGATGCAAAAACTGACCTTGATTGCAGAGGAAATGTATACCTCTCTCAGGTCTACATCCCATTCATTTTTTTTGTTCGGGTGGGCAGCTTGTGCTGTGTGCTAAAGTCGGTCTACCTTTCTTAGCTCGCTATATTTCTCCATGTCAAATTATTTTGTCAATGTGTGTGTGTGTGTAGGCTGATTTGTCTGTCGGTATGTGGGAGGTGGAAGAGCATCTCAGGACTGTGGAGTAGGGCTTGGCTATAAATAGAAACGATGGCAGTTAGGGATGCTCTCACACTCTTTCTCCACCTCTCTTTCTCCCAGCCCAAATCTCTGCACCTCTCTGTTGTCTCACTCCCGCTCTCCCTCCTCCCTTCTCTCTCTCTGCATAGCTGCTGCGTTCACCTCAAATGCACTCTACTACAAGCATTGTTACACAACGCGCAACAACACTACGCTGCTTAGCCTGAATGGAGACCAGCACTACGGCAGCAAAGCTAGCAGTTCTAGCAATCAGTATTCAGATCAGCTACTGTCTGCACTACTGCCGACATTTGGAGGGACTGCAGCGTCATAACGATGGTTGGAACAGACCCACAAACACACACACATCCTTGTAGGTGACACAGGCATTTTTTCACTGGCTTACAAATGGTGGAATTTACAAATGCACACAAATGCATGTTTCATTTCTGGTTTACCCGAAATGTGCTAGCTTTCCTTTCTTTTTAAATCTACATTTTCACTTCCTAAAATATCATGAATTTATGTTCTACCTGTTATGATAGTGTACGCAGTTTCATAGCACGCAGTCTATTAGGTTAAAGCTGCTTTCAAATTAGTCAAAAGTGATGATAACTGAAGTGAGTAATAGGTGAGTTAACGAAGAAAAAATTAATATGCAGCTATTTTGACGACCAAATCAACATTTTAAACATTTTCAGTCTTTCCTCTTTAATTTTATATTTAAGATCTCTAGGCTTTTAATTGAAATTGAACCTACGATTAAGAAAATTAAAACATTAACACACCAAAACTAATCAAGAAATATCAAATGAATCAGTACTAAAAATAAAGGATGTTGTGTCCTTCAATTAAAGTGAAATAAAGGCTAATGGTGGTACACTGTGGACTTTTACCTTATTTTTCAATATCTTTCTCTGAAAAGCTGAATTTAGTGCTTTATCCAACTGAATCATTGCAAATGCAGTTGAAGTGTCATTTAAACAAGGGTTAAAACTTTTATAGACACTGCAAAATTCGGGATTATGCTTTAATGCTTCAGTGTATGTGACTGCAGCTGCATTTAGCGTCATCCTTAATCAGGGCTAATGTGTCCTTGATCACAGGGTTAGTGATAGGGTCCCGAATGTTGTTAACATCTACTGGCTGAAGCAGAGAAGAAGAGGAGCAGAGTGTCCTGACAGTGGCAACCTCTCGTCACCAGGGCAGCTGTTGCTATGGAGATGTCCACTACCAGTGAGCCAACCATGCTAGGGGAAGCACCAGCCAGACAGCATTTATTTAATTCAGAGAGGAGGCAAGGACAAAATAATAAATAGAGAAAGATAGTGAGCTTCGAAACATAGAGACACAGAGACAGAACATACAGATCAGGTATTTCAGAGGCGATCAATCTGTGCACCAAGCTATACTGAAGCACAACATAAAATGACAGCTTTAAGAAACTAAGCAAAACACAGTGTGCACAAGAAATATGCAGGACAAGACCATTTCACAATAACTTAGGCTCCAGTTAGACAGCAGGTCTTAATGCACAATTCAGATTTTCTTGGTGAAATCAGATTTTTTTTGTGTGCTCGTTCATTTCACACATTAAATGCTACTTCTATCAGTTTTGAGTGTGAACTGAAAGCGACCCTGAAGTGACCCACATGTGCAAAAGAGGTCCTGATGTAATATGTGACTACAGAGACACGCACTGTGTTTATGGAATTAAATATATTTTTCTTGCCGCTTCTTCTATTGGGACACAAAAGTGTGATGTTTCAGTGACGTAAGGGTTAGATAAATGCAACCTGGGTGTTCGAACTGAGGGTGCGTTGCAAAATATCGAATACTTATCAAATTTAGGACCACATATGAAAGTGGCCTGGGTTGGATTTGAAAACATTGGATTTATGCTGCTCAAACTGTCTTTAACAGATTGGATACAGGTCACATATGGTCAAAAAAAAATTGGATTTGGGCCACATTTGCCTGCAGTCTGAATGTAGCCTTAATTATTTCTTAATCCCTAAATACTAACAGCAATTCTTGAATAAGTATCTCTGTAACCCATTGCTTACCAACTGTAGCCAATGCATTTACAGTGTGCCAAAATGAACCCATGTTCTAATTTTACACTATACTTTTCACAAAACTGTAAACACAATTCACTGTGTTACACCGAGTGTCATCACATATGTTTCTTGATTTCCAGAATAGTTTGCTCTTGCAAGGATTGCATGATGTTTTGTTGATTTGGTAAGATCAACATGTAAACATCACCAACTGCCATCAGTTAAATACCATCTTATTAGACACTGATGACACTCATCATGAATGATATTTTTCATGTAACTTGCTTCAGAGTTCTTTTAGTGGTAAAGTATCAATATTCATTCATTAATTTCCCAAAAAGCTTAATGCCTGAGAGGTTCAGTGGGTGACACCTATGGACAAAGGTGGAGGATCAAACTACTGCATATATCCTTAAGTCTCACTATTGTATCTAAAATCACCTTTACAAAAAAGAAAAAAGGGCACTGTTTGGACTCGTGCTAGCACATCTCACCTTATTTCACCTTTCCACACCCCAAGTTGTGTGGAAAACAAACCCAAGGAGTACTTAATCTACAATCCTCTTCCTTACTACAAGCCAGCTATTGGCAGAACCTCAAGTCCAAGAGAAACCTTACTGTGTTCTGTTAGTCTGAACAAATGAAAACAAAAATAGACAAACAACTAATGTACCAAAAGATGTATTCACTTACTTGCTAATTTAACTAATAGACAAAAATAGAAACTTTTCTGAAAAAAAAAATCTTACATTTTTATGCAAAACTGCAAAAATACTCTGGTTTGGGAATCAAATAAAAGATAAAATGGTTGATCAAGAAAGTAACATGTACATCATCAAGGATCGACCTATACTGTAGATATCACTGAGATGCAAACTATTTTACAACTAACAAGTAATGGTAAATGTAACTACAAAACAGGAATCACATTGTTTTTTAAAATAGCCAGTGGCAGCTGGTATAAAACTGTTTTTAATTCTGCTAATCCTACTGTACATATTGATAAACTGAATCAGCATCCAGGCAGAAACAACTTGAATTCTGTGGGTGGAGGAACCTCATTATCCTTACATACCTCATTTCAATGCCCGGCACAGCAGTGTACTTACTAGTTACTGTTTACATGGAAATATGCAATACTTTGATATCAGGGTTTTATCTAGTGGAGGTGCTGGGTGTTCTGATGTCCTGTTTTGTTGATGAAAGCGGATGTACAATGGACTGAGACAGAGTGGGGAACTGTTCTGTGGTCAGCTGAATCCAAATTTGACTTTCTTTTTGAAAACCACAGACGCCGTGTCCTCCTGAGTAAAGAGGAGAGGGACCATCCAGCCTGTTATCAGCACTCAGCACAAAAGTCTGCAGCTGTGATGGTGTGGAGGTGCATTAGTTACAAGGGAATAGGCACATCTGTAAAGGCACCATCAATGCTAGAAGGTTTATACAGGTTTTAGAGCGACATATGATCCCATCTAGATGACTTGTTCAGCGAAGGCCGAGCAAGTTCCACCAAGACAATCTTAAAGTGCATACTACATCTAACGAAACAGTGTGGCTTTGTAATAGAATAGCCCTGGTGCTGAAATGGCCTGCCTACTGTAGAAGCCTCAAGAAGGCTCAAGACTGTTGAGCAGCTAGAATCCAATATCAGACAAGAATAGAGCAACATTTGCTTCACAAAAGTTCAGCAAATGATTTCCTCAGTTCTCAAATGCTTATGAATGGTTATGAAAGAAAGAGGCGGTGCTACACAATGTTAAAGAATTGCATTGCCCTAACTTTTTACAGACATGTTTTGCTGACATATCAAATTCAAAAATAACATTTCCTTTTCTTAAAAAACAGCATTTTCTCAATTTAAACATTTGATGTTTTTATTTCCTTCTGTGAAAAAATATGGCTTATGGGATCTTCATTATTTTCTGTTGTTAATTACATGTTAATGTTCAAACTTTTTTGGAATTGGGGTTGTATATCATTCACATATTTAGAAAACAGAGCAACTAATTGTTAAACAATTCTGGTCAGATCATGGTTTAATATAGTTTATTTTCCCTCCATCCACAAACCTACAGTGCAGAGTTTTTCTATTTCTATTGTGATGTGACATTTTTATCCTTAAAAAAAGCTGTTATTAATATTAAGTTGTTAGTGACAAAATGAGTATATAGAACAATTGCTATTTTCTATAATGAACAATTTTATTTTTGATAATTTAAGTAACATACGGTTTGATGACAATGGCCTTCTTCTGTACAATCAGTGAAGAAATATACATGTGTGTAACTTTTAGGTAGTTTATAAAATTTTTTCATAAATACTATTTCCTTTTCAGGGTAATCGGTTTGCGTCTTCTGTAGTCCTATGACAACGCAACATGCTGACGCAGTGAAGGCAGTCTGCTGCCTCCCTATGAACCATTGAATGTGTTTATGATGGACTTTGTCAAAACACTTGACATATAAAGCCAAAACCTCTCAACCTACCTCAGGTGGCTGGCTGCAACACAGTTCATATACAGTATCCAACCGCCCCCATACTATCTATTGAGGCTAAACTTACTGTAAGCATCCAGCAAATTTCAGGTGAATTAACATTTGCTCTTTTTTTAGGTTATGTTAATCAGGTAGACTTGTGATGAAATTGGTTGTTCAGCGCATGTGATGTCCCCCATCTCTACTGCCTACACTCTACCTTCAAACTGCATCACATTAGCAAGATGGCAGCCCATATGACCACCTGACCACCAGGTTTTGGTTTCATTTTGACACCATGGGAGGAAGGGGTGTTGTCATGTCCAACTTTGATTTAGTTCATGGTTTAACCAGCTCATTCTAGGGAATAACAGGCTTCTCATTTTCATGTAAAAACACAATACTGAATATTATATTCCATTTCTGCAGTTAAATTTTCTTAAATGCCTTCAAATCTTTAAGTACATGTTGCTGATAGTAGGTATACAGTCTACTCTTAAGATACTTTATGGATATTACTTGTACCTAATGCAGTCTGAGATTCTACTTTTACTTAAGTGAGGAATGGGAGTAGCCTACTTCTTCCACCCCTGTTGAAAATATATGACCAATCACATCATGTCCAGGCTGTCAGAAAATAGCCATTACTGATGTCTTCATACACCATCGACCAGTATGACCGTTGCTTTAACGTTATGTGTAACATCGGTTATCATTGTGCAACATTATTTCTTGTTTGTGCTCAAATGAGCAGCACCCAGCAGCACTGCATCATCTACGTCACTGGCTGTCAAACTGACGCATGTTGCATGCAGCATGGCAAAAACCTCAGAGGACGATTATAACAGTGGTAACGTGCACAAACCAAACATGATCACAGAGAATACACACCACTCCTTTTTGACATTGGAAAAACACATTGTACTGCCTCTCTACCTCAAAACAATCACTCAGCATCACTTCAAAGTGACCTGTCAGATACCGGCCCGCCCACCTTGCTATCAGGATCACGACATACACAAAGTTATGTTAATGACAAAACAATGCAGCTGGTGTTTTTACCTGTAGCGGCAGGTGCGGTGGGACTCCCGTGCACCTGCTGGGCATAAACCGCTCAGGTTATGTTTTTCCTCCCTTCTCAGAGGGCTAAGTGACGTTAAGCTAGGCTGATCGGCAAACAAAACGTGAGGCTAAGCTAAACCGTCCAGCCCCGGCCAACCGTCGCCTGTAAACGGTGTAGAAGTGATCGGTTAAAGCCACATCAAACGAAATTTCCCAGAAGCGACGCAGGCTGCCGTTACCGCAGCCAACGGTTGTTTTGACTTTCAGGAAAAGTTGTGACGTCACCCGGAGAAACGGCAACCCTCTCCTGTCCGTCACGCGCAAACACACGGGCACGCTCTCTCTCTCTCTCTCTCTCTCTCTCTCTCTCTCTCTCTCTCGCTCTGCCTCTCTCTCTCCCTCCCTCTCTCTATCGCTCTCTCCCCGAGAGAGACTGTCTCTCCGTCTCACATACGCCCAAACGCCATTCCGTCTCACCTCGTCCTCCCGTTTTAACCGTTTCAGCCCAGCCTCCGGTTATCCTCCACTGTTGAGCTCCCTCATCATCCCATTCCAACATCCCGTGAGTCTCTTCTGGCCAAGAAGCCAACCATCGCGAGAGTTTGGAAGCTGATGTCTGAGAGAGTCCCTCGGGGAAAAGAAGACCTTCACTGTCAGTGGAGTGGACTTACCTATGGAAAAAACATCCACTGTGAACACGTGTGAATGACAGTATTAGAGCCAGTATTACTTTTACCTTCACTTAAATAAGTAAACATCAAGCAATGGGGATTTCTACAGTCTATGTTATATGTTAAAAAACTGAGTTTCCCAGTGAGTAAAAAAAGCCAGACTATATTTTATTAGGAAAAAGTTTGATGCCTAACTGTAAAAGAGAGCATCTTTGGTTTTAACATTACTGAGTGGTACAAACCCTTAACCATGGTAAACGAAAGAAGCTGAACACACAGGGACATAGAAGACCATCAAAAAACTTTTTTTTTAAAAAATCCCTAGATATTTCCAGTACAATTGTATACAAGAAAACAATGTCAGTTATCACTAACAGCTAACACTAACATCCCCTTTACAGTGAGTTTGACACGTTCCCCTCAGGAATCAGGACACTACAGAATGTCTAAAAGAAAATGCTTTTCAGGGCTCATTTATCCCAAATGCAGTTAATGCAGTCAACATGCTTCAGCAGATTCTGTATTGTTTTTGATATTCTATATTATTACACTGGACTGGTGAGGCCACAGACAACTTTCAGCTTGTGGAGACAGTAATTTCTATTCTATTCTATTCTATTCTATTCTATTCTATTCTATTCTATTCTATTCTATTCTATTCTATTCTATTCTATTCTACCTGCCTTTGTCCTTTGTCCCATGTCCCACATATTGAGACAATGCCTTCCATTTCAGTTTACATGATTATGGTAAGTTTAGTCTGCATGTATCACCAGTGAGATGTGAACATATTTTAACTGCGTGAGATTTATAATAATCAATATTTATCAAACTCTTTCTCTACAATGTTTTATGCATAATTGCATTAATTGGATGCAAAATAAATCAACTGTTACATTACATAAGCTCAGTTTAAAGTGGATTTTCAACATTTTCTAGATGAAGTCTTTCATAAGAATATGAGACCTTTTAGTCCATACACCTACTTTTCCATGTCGCCTCTATGTGGAAAAATTGCATCACCATATTATTACAATCTTCTCAGGATTTTTCATGTGTAAATTGGAAATGTTAATAAAACAGGTGGATGGAAACTTTATTTCATAACACCATGAGAACTGTGAGAATAGTCCCCATGTATTTACATAACTACAAAATTGAAAAAGTTGCAGTCAAAGAACATCCCTCATGCTGAAGGCCTAACCTGTAGCCTGCATAGTAATCTGTGTGTTTATTTATTTAGTTGGAGAGACATGATTTTAAACTTCAGTCTAATTCTCGGTATGCATAACATGTCCTATGTAAATAGGACCCATATAAACATACTCTTTACCCCACATTTAACCCCTTCTTACACCTGATTTGAATCCACAAAATGTACAATCTTTTCTTGCCTTTGTGTTTACCACTTTTTAAATATGTTCTCCTTAACCTCTTTTAGATCTGATCTATGTTCTCTAGAAAAAAAATGCAGAATTTGACAAATTTAAAGTAGTGGCAAAACATGATATTATGACAAGACAGTCATTCACAAGACAGTCAGTTTTGGTTTGTTTGTTTGTTTGTTTTTTTAACTAAAACAGTTATCTTGTCACTCCAGCTTCCTTCCACAATCCAAAGACATGCATTGATAGGTTAATTGGTTAATCTAAATTGCCCATAGGTGTGAATGTGAGAGTGATTG
>JAQQZY010000008.1:19562368-19582670 GCA_030068375.1 Ostorhinchus rueppellii
TCCATCCATCCATCCATCCATCCATCCATCCATCCATCCATCCATCCATCCATCCATCCATCCATCCATCCATCAACTACAGTTCAATAAAAGTAAGAATATTTTAGAAAGTATACATAATAAAGCTAGTTAAAGTTTCAATTTGTGGAAAAAAAACTTTTTACCAATAACAAAACCGAAATACTTATGCATTATGTTTTTTCATATATTTATTCTTCAGTCATTTTAATCATATGGCGATTATTAAATGTCTTTTTAGACCACTGTCACCTTGTGATCCAGAATGATCATCCACAAGGGGGAAGGTCATCAAAGTAAAATGGAGGCTGACTGTTGACACTGAGAGCAAAGAGACTTGAGTCCAGAGATCAAAGCTGAACATGATGCTTCTTTACGGTTGCAAAGGCAGCAACAAATTAGATTTTTGTCTGGAGCATACTCTAAGGACAAAAATGCAAAAAAAAAAGTGAATTTGGAAGGGAAAAACCCCTTAATGTCCAGCAGGGGTGTTTGTCAGTGGCAGGATGACTGGCCAGATGTAGAGCCCCCCACCACTCACTGCCACACACTCACACAGATACACGCACACAGGCTGTTGGCTTGGAGGCGCCATTAACCAATTTAGCTTCCAGATGTCCATCATACAGCCACAGCCAAAGCTGCACAGCTCTCTGCATGCTTCACACACATGGGTGAGAACATCCCACATGCACACACACACATTACTGAGCTGTGATATGCTGCTGCTGGGACACAGGAAGATACATATAGAATGGCAAAGACTTTTGATGCATACAACACGCATTCACTTTAACACATTACACACTGTGGCGCTCAGACTGGTAGTGCTATATGAGTGTGTGAGAGCGATATTTGATTGACAAGCCCAGATCCTGATAAAACCAAGAGTCGCTTTTTGATCATTTCTAAAATGATCCTCCACCATCTGGAGATAAGCAAGTTAAATACACAGTTGTTTCTCCTGATGTCTAGTCCCTCTGAGACATCAATACACAAAGACACACTCATGCATTAAAATGTGTGCTCTCAGACACACGCACGTCCAGAAGCCTGTGCACAGACAGGCACAGAGACACACATGTAAGCTCAAGCATGCACTACACAAACGCATATTCACTTTCCCAAAATGGACAGATGCTGCACCTCTAGAGGCACAGAGACCCAGCAGCTGTTCCCCAGCCAGTCAGATGGGCTACCATTGATAGTTCATGAATATTTTACACTCAAAATGGCTGCATTCCAGACCGCCTACAACAGCAGCCACAGTGGGCCAGATGATCAGATCATTAAACTATATGGACTGACTTCCTCCCACAGTCAGCTAAATAAACAAAAAAAGTTATAAAAATGTTTCTTGGACATCATACCACAACAATGTTTGCAAAAAGTTTCAACCGGTAGAATTGAATTTAAGAACCTGTAGGTCTGAGTTCACTACAGTTCCATGTATAATTTCCTTTCTTTCACACCCTGCCCCACAGATGTGTTATATATGCTAAATCTAGAACTGAGAAAATGTTGCAGAACGTTTTTTTTCCAATTCCATCTTCATAGAGTGTAGGTTTGACTTTTACCACCTACAGTTTCACTTTGGAAAAGAAACTTTATGAATGTGCAAAAACAGTGGTGGAAAACAGCAAAAGGGCATTTATTCATGAACAGAGCTTTACTTGTACTTGAGTATTTTAATTTTATGCAACTTTATGCTTCTATTCCATACACACATTGTTCTTTATAATTCTAAACATTTGTCTGACAACTTTATCTATCTTTAAAATAAAAGTTGGACACAACACATAATAAAACATGCTTTCATACCGATGGACAAAAGCAACTTCTAATCTTCATTTTCTGACCTTTTTTGTCTCCTGATGTCTTCCAGAATGCAGAGTAGAGTCTGGCTCATATTTCAAATGTCTATGAGTTGTTAACAGTTCCACCAAAGGCAAAATTTTCCTTTTAAACTTCTCACATAATTTCATTTCTATAAATCTTCAAAGAGAAAGAGAAAAACGTCTTTCCTCTCCTATCAGTTGTGTAATGAGCTCTCAGATGTGTGCAGTTCCTTTGCACAAAAACTGGATACAAAGTGATTCAGACCACAGCAACATGCTGCTTACACTCATGGTACTTCCATATTAATAATCTAATGATGTCTGATATAATAATGTATGTTAGAAATGATCAAACCAGCACTTTTTAAGCTACATTTAGTTTCAAACACTACATACTACAACTTATTACTTACTAAGGTTGGATTTTGTATGTGGTACATCTAATTGTAACATAGCATTTGCACATAGTTATTTATTAAAGACAGAAGATGACTGTGTTTTTTTTTCAGTCTGTGATTTTTATAAAAGTATGAGAAACAAGGGGTCATCTTGTTATGTTAAGTTACTTCTTGTTCATTGTGTCTTTCACGAACCAAACCTGAGCCAGTCATTTGTTCACAGCGTCTGATATCTCCACTCGTCTTCATAATAACAGAGGCAGGCATGAGGAGAGAGAGGTTGTGGGAGCTAATGGCTGAATGACACAGGAAGGGAAATAGAAAGGGGTGGACAGATGTGTGAATCTGTGCCCTGGGGCCAGTCACATTACACCATCAGGAGCAAAAACAGAAGCAGAATATGTGCACTGGAACAACTGAACACCCCCACATCCTCCACCCAAAATAGATATTTGTCTTTTTCCAGCTGAGGTGAGCATTCCCATTACAGGCCCAAACATCCCAAAACCCCCCAAAAAGGATAGACAGAGGGAGAAAATTAGACGCTGCTCAGCATGTCCAAAAAAATCACTGGAAGAAGGATTCACATTCTTTGCTTAGCAAGACCTAAACAGTCACCAGACGCCAAAAGCATCTACTGATCTGAACTGTTTAATAACTGTTGATCCACTAATTCTATCATTATTAATAAAAAATTCAGGTTAAATGCTGATTTTTACAGAAAAATACATAAAGCAGAGTATATTATAATAAACGGTGATATATTGCTTCGGAAAGGTAAAATGGAGAGAAATATTCTCTTTGAAGTCACCACAAAAATAGTTTTCAGTCTTTAATTAATTCAAAGAAAAGAAAAAGAAGAAATGTGAGAATAATCATGGATGACGTACCCTTTGTTTCCTGTCCTTTTCTGGCTTTTTCTGATTATTTTAGCCTCCTGCTGTTTTGTTCACAGCTAAACAATATAGCACAGAGGATCTTTCTGTGAATTACAGTTTGTATTATAATTATTTAGCTGACATTTAGCTCTTATTCACAGATTCTTGTAAGCAACAAACTAAGTTTTAAGACACCGCAGACTCAAGTTTATTTTGTATCCACAGAGATTATAACCGATAAGGAGAAGACATGTAATATATATTAATGTGAGAAGAAAATAAGCCCTTTGTTTAAATAATCTAGTGCATTAAAGTGTTAAATCACATGTACAGTATGTTCCAGTAAAGATTCTGCACGTATATCATCCTAAGACACAATTTATGCTGCATTTGCTTTTATTAGAAAAATAAGAATCATCATCAGAGTATCTGTTCAGATGTGCAGAGGAGCTGCTTTCTAACAGCTGTTTGCACTGAATATCTTTGAATATAGAAGCAAAGCAAAACGTAATTAATGCTGGCAAGGAGAGGTAGAAAACATACAGTTGTAAAAGTGTGAGAAGAGCCTGGAGAATTTTCTGATTCCTTCCTTTCACCTCCATTAAAACTGGTTTTCAGTGCTTCAGTCCAAAAGGCAAAAACCTCCATTCTGGGCTTTGACTGAAATAAAAAGGAGAATTTAATAAATTTCCTTTAAAATCATACCTAAAAAACACTCATTTATGTAAAGAGATAGTTATGTAGGGCACCAGAGGAGGCCAGAGCAAAGTCTGGTTAGTGTTAATGCTTTCATGTTTTTACTTTATTGGCATTTATTTATTTAATACACATATTTATTCTTTTTTCTTCTTAGCGTTCTCAGTCAGTGCTTAATACTATGTCCTGTACATTTCTTTGTCATGTTCTCATAGTGTGCAGTATTCAATTTGTTAGCATGTAACGTATTTAAAAATAATTATGTATCACAGTATTTTATCAAAATCAAATGCCAATAAGCTTTGTTAAACAAGACTACATTAACACAGAGCATATCAATGGTAAGACATGGGATCTACAGTGACCTCCAGAGGTAGAAAGTAGAAAGCCATCTTAATGTGAGTCTGGATATACAGCAAAAATGCTGAGATGAGTTGACCTGCATGTCATTTGTTGTTAACTAAATAAATAAGTGCAGTTTTATATGTTGTAAGAGTGTAAACAACATTGTAGGAAAAGTGTGACTTATTCTTTCCTTCTATTCGTTGGGGAAAGGTACACTTAATATATCCCTGCTGTTTTACGTGAGAAAAAAAGGCAAAATCTGAACAACAACTGTTTTCCAGCGGGTATGTGATGTAAACTCTACTTTGCATATACGTCTCACTAATTTGTTGGCTCTTCACTGCTTGGTCTTTAGTTTTGAGTTGAAGGGAGGATGAAATACTAAAACATCCGGCTGGCTCTGCTGTTTTAACTCTCACACAAACACACTGGGCTGTATTCTGGCATCTGTCGGTGGCAGCACAATATGTGGATTAAAAAGGGAATGCAGGAACGTTGAGAGAAGTTTTAGAAAATTGCACAGGAATCTCTTGAGGCTTCTACCTTCACACACACATGCACACACCTTAGGGCATGTCTTAAAAGTACCAAAAAATTTTTAATCATTATTTTAAATGGACCAGGCTGTAATTATGTTCCTTTTGTCTAAAAAAAACCCCTGCCACATAAAGGTTTAGGCCATTTCCACTATATTTAATGGTGCTGCAGTTGGATGTTATTTTGGTTCTGTGTCCACCAAAGAGACTGGCAGTGACAGTGGACAACATCGTGTCTAAAGCCATGAGCCATTCCATCACCAACAACAGCCTTCATCTGTTCACTTTCTATAACATACATGCTTTGTTTGACAAGCAACCAAAAGACTGGTCTGATGCAGAGGTGTTTGTAGCTGCCAAAAACTCAGAACTTCAAAATCTCAAAGTTGCCAATGAACATCTGAAGGTGACTGAGGATATCAACCTTGTCTTCACTAAACAGGAAGAACAGCAACAATACCTTCTAAAGTGGATTATAATGGATTAGATTTCTACAGCACATTTCAAAGTGCTACGTATAAGCACTTTACATGGTGGTGGTAAGATACAGCTGTAGCCACAACTGTAGCTGGAGGCATGGCTGCCAATCTGCACCAAACAGCCCCTCCACCAAACATTCATACACATTCATACACCAGTGCGAGTGACACTGGTGACAAGGTGGGTGAGGTGTCTTGCCAAGGGGGGAGCGGGATTCGAATCACCAACCCTTCGGTTGTTGGATGACCCCATGAGGCACAGACTCCACAAGTGGTTGAGGCCCACAGGAACCCCTGGCATGGCAAAAGAGAAACCCACCTAGAAATGAGAAGAATTGCAAATTTCAAGTAGAAACATATTGAAAAAATGGTTTCAATGACACTTATTATGCTGTACAACACAATTGTCAACTTTATAAAGCCATTTCATTAAAAAATTTGTTCATATCAATTTTTTACAATGTAAAACATCCTAAAGTCAATACAGTTTACTTTATAGAGTGGCACCACTTACACAAATACTACTGCTATAAAATGTCATAAAACATGTTTTTTTTTTTCATTATTTGGAACATTTTGACTTGATTTGACAACTTGATTTTTGAGACACACCCTAACACACCTGTATAACAGATTTCATGCATTTGAAGATATCTGAGGAATGTTTCTTTTTCCAGCACTTTTAGGTGGGTCAGGAAAAAGACATGCATTTTTTTTCCCCCTGTGTGCTGATGGAAAAATTATTCTCAAATGACCTAAAATTCAGTGAAAGCTGTGAAATGTGTTACCGCTACTTTGCATTTATTGCTCAAATTAGCTAATGGTTTTGGACATCTGTCCTTAAATCCAATTTTCTGTACAGGCCTAAAGTTGAACTGTTCCTGCCTTTGGGCCTAATTGTATTTTCGTGCATGAACAAGGGGCTCATTGTAATGCGCTGGTAACGTGGATGCCCAAATTGATAGACACATAACAGGGTCACCGTTCATTTGCATTTTAACAAGTCCTTCAGCTATGACACCGGATTGTGTGAATTCATTACCATACAGGACTGCAGTTCATCCAGCCATCTATTAGTAACGCCAATTAGTTTACTGGGACAGGTTTAGGAGATGCAAATAGGCCCGCAGACTCACTCTGGCAACCAGCGCTGCCCCAAGTTTTCATGTCAAGGCTCCCATGATAGACATTTGATAAAGGTTTTTGTCCTAGTGACCCACATTTTAGTGAATTTTTTGGTGTTATTTACAGCAAAAATGATTATACAACAGTAGAGACAAATCTCTCATTATTTAGATTTTAAGTCCTGGAGTGACAATTTCTGCTTACATTTATATTTATGCACAATTATCACCAATTAATGTGATTTCTATGATGTCAGAATATTATAACCACATTCATAGGTTACTGGGTATCCCCTTGAATCTCAGAGAATACTTTGGATGCCCTCTTTACTCCAATTTTTAATACCCAAGTCTTAAAAATAAGAACAGGTTGCCTTTTTTCCGGACAGTACTGTGATGCGGCAGTGTCCCAGATTTTCTTCTCTCTTCTCAACCATGATATATAGTAAACGTAGAGTCCTACTGCAGCATAAAAATCTCCTAAAATAGGTATAAAAAGTTATGAAAATGTAGAAATATGGGACAAATGCAACTAACATTTCTCATAAGTGTGCAGAAAAAGGGTAAGGTAAGGGTAAGGGTGATGTGATGAGTGTAATGACTTGGAAAAAATAGGAGTTAATGTTTTAGTCATCTAGCAGTTAAACACCAGAGCCTTAATGCTTAGATGAATATATGCAACAACTTGTTAATTGTAAAATAAAACATACAGGTTGAACAAGCCTTATCAAATACAGCCCGGGCTAAGCAATATGATTCTCAAAAAAAGTGGAAGTTGAAGTCTTAGCAAGATCTTCTTACAACCTGTCACAGATGTTAGATACAGTTCACACACTCTCTTTCTCTCATCTCCTATGATTACAATATTTATTTACTAAAATACTCAAAAAGAATCATGTCAACCTGTGTTTTTAACAATTCTCATAATTGAGATTTTTTTTTGATGACTTTACAAATGAAAATATAATGGATGACTAAATATTTTCTAAGACCACCAGCCTGAGACTATGGTTTTATTTTACATTTATTGAGCCATTATTTATTTATTTATTTATTTATTTTTTTAACAAACGTGGTTTGGCCTAGAATTATATCTGTGGATGTGACTCTGTGACACTTTTTATTATTTTTTAATGAATTTATCCTTTATTTATCCAGGAAGATCGTATTGAAATACAAGACCTCTTCTTCCAGGCAGTCTTTTTTCTGCTCCTCCCTAGTATATTCATTTATTGTCTGTTTTGTACTCGTTGCTCTCTTGTCTTGGTGAAAATGAATGATTTGACAACAGTGATTTATATACTAACCAGTGTGGTCTATAAAGCCTGTAGCCTACTGTATTTATTTGTGTAGGTAATAATGTTGTAAATTAGCCACAGTTTATTGACTGGTGTCTGTAAATCAGATTGCCCTTGTTAAAATTAACATTTTACACTGCACTCCTTATCATGTAAAATCATGTTAGACATCACTTTTGGACCCAATAAAGTGACACCAGAAGGTAGAGGCCTGGCCCTAATAGCATTTAATAAGGTTTGTATTTTGTACAGATGATGGACTACGCTCTGCCAAACGCTGCTGTTTTCCAGAGGAGTTGGCCCACCTGTTAATCTTATAGTCTACTTATCTATTCCTAGATATGTGCTTCCCAAAATTAGGATCTTAGGGCTGTTTTACTGTATTTAGGTCATCAATTGGTGAATTAAATGATTCTACAAAAATAGACCTGGAACAAAAACAAACAAACAAACACTCTGTTTAAAGTCTCTGCTGTGGTTAGTGCCATTTACAGTCATTGCTTCTGTTCTGTTGTTGCCTGTGTCACAGTGAAATACATGAACAGGGACTTCATGGTGCATTCTTGCCCACCATGTAAACTCTAAATTCTGTACTGAACTGACAAGAACATTGGACTTTTTTTTTTTTTTTTTTTTTCAGTTTTTACCTGTATCTCTCATTCCTTTATTGTTCCTTAATAACAACAAGAACAACAACAAGGGTGATTATACATAAATTTCAGTTGATGCTTTCTGCCAATATGAATAGAAGACAAAACTTTCTTTATTAAACTTTGTGTTGTATGACTGGAGAAATAGATGTTATAACAAGAAGTAAATAACTTGTAGATTTTTGCCAATTATAATCGATCATTATGATATATTAACAGTATTAAACTATACCAGATTTTTGCCAAGCAAGAAATACTTTCAGAAACTGTGACTGAATTAATTAATTCTATATATTGCTTAGTCCTGCTTAAAATATAGGAGGCATAATGAGACTGTAAGTGAAAATTGGGTAGTATCACAAATATAATTAGTATGTTAAGGTAACCTTACCTTACGTTACCTTCATTTATTTTCTATATTAAAGACTTTATTTCTCCCATGAAGAAATTCGATCTTTGTATTTACTGATCCTAATATGTACCTAGCTTTAGCATTAGCAATTAGCATTTGTATGTGGCACACATTAGGAGTGAACTGTCATTGAAGGCCCTCGGGACCAACTCCAGATCTTCATCAACACCATGGTCAGGGACATTAACGGGAGAATTTATTTATATGCACATATGGTTTTATTAGTGTTGTGTTTTTACACTATGGGTCCGGGGAAGACACCAAATTTACCTTCTCGCACGCAGAAACTTTGTACTTCCATTAGGCTAACTAAGACCTTAAATTGTAGCTTATTTCATTTTGTTTCCTGCGATGAAAGTGCCTAATTTACTCAAGAAAGTGTTACTGGCGACACCACCGGAAACCGCTGGGATGTTTTCCTGTCAAGGTGCTGCACCTGCTCACATCAGCTCCGCCTCCCCGCTGCTCGGGCTAGACTACAGTACCCAAGGCGCACCGCGCTCCTCTCCCCTCGCTCGCTCTCCGCTGCGCCAGTCCGCCTCACTGACTCGCAGAACCAGTTGGTTTGGCCCAGCTTCTTCTTTCCTGCTTTCTCACTGTGTGTGCTGCTGTTGTTTTTGCCTGGTGTCAACCTACGCCGACGAGAGAAGAAGACATATCCCTCCCTCTCCTCTGTTAGAGGGCCGCTTCCAATTTGCCTTCACTTTCCTCCTCGCCGGCACCATTGGCTTCCGTGCCGTGCCAGTCAACTCGCCTCCTTTCCCAGCCCGAGTTGAGCAGCAACAGCTCGGAAACATCTGGCCGCCGCAGAGTGCTAGACTCCTCGTCCCTCCGACTGCTCGCCTCGGCAGCCTGTTATGGAAATTAGTCTAAAGTCAATCTAGTTTTCTCTCCGAAGGAAAGAGGGGGATTTGACGGAGGACCCAGAGAAGACGTTGGACCTGGTTGTCTGTAAGTGCTGTCTCTAATACTGGAGTCCGATTAAAGGAGGCTCAGGAGAGGGAGAGGGTGGGTTACGGAGGGGAAAAAGTAGCTAAATGTTCCTTAGCATGACTGTGTTGTCTCCTCGCACTAATAGTTGCTATGTTAGCTCTCCCTCCGCGGTGTTTTAGCAGCTGTTGTCATAGCACCCGGGCCTCCCGAACAACTGTAAATAGCTCAATATTGTAGCCTGTTCGCGTTACTTTTGTTAGCCACGGTCGGGCTATAGCTAGCTGCGTGGGTCAGTGTGTCTGTGTGTATCTCTCTGTGTTTGTTTGCTGTGTCTTCTCAAATTAATTACAGTATTCTGGTGTTGTCAGTTTGTTTAGCGGCAGTCTCTTGGTCTGTCAGTTATAACGTTGGAGTTTTATGCTAATTTCCTCGCTGGACAAAGCTGTTAAACGGTCATTGTTATGGCTGACAATATAAGCTGCTTTAAATCAAGTTAAGGGTTATTCTTGTCAAATTCTTATAAAACTTGGTGATCGTATTAGCGACTTTCGGGGATCCTAGTTATTTTAATGGCGCTGTCACGCTTCTGTTTTGTAAAGTAACAGAAATTGACGTGAAGCATCAGGAGTGGCAGTGTTGTATCTAAACAGCGACCACGCATCTTCACACGACTAATAACACTGTAATTAAAGAAGCAAAACAAAAACTACCGTGGAGAACTTAATTAAAGTTTATGCCTGATAATTAATGTCTGCCGCTTTGTTTGTTTTTTTTTACTTTGCTTATTGCAGATTGTTTACGGTGGCAAAATTTTACCCGAACTTTTTGCCACATCAAAAGTGTTAAATTAAAAAATCCTACAAAAGCTATACATTTTATATCTATTACTCATTCTACACAAAAATATTTGTACAGGACTTGTAAATGTCACGTGTTGCTTACATAAAGAAATTACTACAATACTCATAATTTATCTCGAGGTGTTAAAAAGCTATATTTTTGATATAGGAAAATATTGTAACTTATTTTACATATATGATGCTAATAAAAATGTGAAAGTTCAGTTGTAAACATTAAGCACAAGTGTGGGATACATAGTAAAATAAGGCTGTTGTAATAAGTTTCTCCTTGCCTTATTAAGTGCTTGTATACCTTTTGTTTAGGATCTGCACTCATTAGGTTCTTTATGATTTGTTCCCATTGTTTCCTCATTTCATTTTTGTTCCTGTCACTTGTCCGAAGGGTCCGTGTAGGGGGGGCAAGGATAGATGAATGAATGAATGAATGAGGCAGTGAATGAATGAATAGAAGACAAGGCAGCAGCGCTGAACCGTAAAGAAGTGGGAAACAATATCAGCTGCATGCGTCTGTCAGTTGCAAATGTGCTGTGTTGTCTTTTGTTTATACTTACAGACAGAAAGACTGGGAGAAAAATAAGACATGAACACCTTTAGGGGTTTTCTAAGAAGTGCCCCCACTACAAGAAATGCTGAAAGATTTTACTTAACTGTATTTTCTCAAATTTGTCTTGTTGTAATAGTTGTGGTAGCTATGGGTGACTGTGGTTGCATGAATTTGTGACTTTCTCTTTACTTTTTCCAGAAGATGAAATCAGCATCCCACTGCATTTTGTCGCGCTGTTGTTTTTTCCCCATAGAGAGACAAAAAGGGGGAGAAACAGTGAGAAAGACACAGAAACTGAGAGACAAAGTTGCGTGGTGTTGGTGTTGGTAGAATGAAAGAGGAGTCTGGTGGCAGCAGTGTAGAGGAGGCAGCATATGGCTGTAGAAAGAGCACAGCTGGAGGTAGCATCTCCATCTGAGGATGATGTCAGAGCAGCTGACAGGCTGCCATCCACCCCACCTCCTCCATCCCTCCACCGCCTCCACCCCTCCCCAGTCCTTTATTGTGAGTCTCAGCGGCAGCCTGGGAGAGTTAGTGCTATGTGTGTGTGCGTGCGTGCTCTGTGTGTGTGTTTGTGGCTGCCGATCAGCGCCAGTTAGGAGGAGGAGGAGGGAGGTGGTATCTCGTTCCCCCTCCAACATCTCCTCCACTTTGCATCTGTCCCTCGCAGTTTGAACAGCGTGTTTTTTTTTGCCTGCCTCCCTCTTCTTCTTCTCTTCTCTTCTACCCACTCATTGATTCAGAGAGAGAAAGACCGAGCAAGGAAGAGAAAGAGCAAGAAAGAAAGAGAGAGAGGGAAAGAGATACACTGCCATTCCCAGCCAGAGCCCAGCTATTCTGCTACAGTGGAGTTAATCAAGTTGATGCATACTGCTGCAGGTATCGTTTTGTGTGTGTGGCTGTCGGTGCATGTGTGTATAGTCGGAGAGTTTGGGGTAGTTATGTTGTTTTGTTTTGGGGATCTCCGGTGTGTCAAGCCAGTGTGAGCGCTGCGTGTGAAACTGCTGGTGAGTGCTTCAGTAGTAAACTCGTGTTGGTGCTGCCTGTCTGAGGGGTAATTGCAGTCCGGGAATACTGTTGTGTTTCTAGAGAATAGAGTCAGGCTGCTGTTTTCTACTTGTGCTGTCAGGCAGTTTTTCCAGACGTATTTATAGGTTGTAGAGTTAGATTTGATATTTTCAAAATTTTAAACAGCAGCTTAGTTCTTTCCTGTTTTTAGCCAGGTTTATTATTTATATTGTATGTTGTTAAAACGTAATTGGCTGTTCAAAGTATTATTTAACGTACACCAAAAACAGCAAATTTCCCTTTTAATTAATTACATCTAGCGAAATAAGTATTATTTACATTTTAAGTTAGTAATGTAAGAAAAATGAAAATTAAACTAGCAATTTTTTATTATCAGCTTGGCTGGATTTTTTCCTACAGTTAAACCAACTTGTTATAAAATTACTTGAAAGCATGTGCGGGCGACTCTACCCACTTTTTTCCCCTCCTGTCGTCGGCTGGAGTTGAGGAGACTAATTTAGAAGTTGCAGATTTGAGCTGCCTGAATTGGCTAGACAGCTGTAATCGCACTCCCTCCTAGTCTTAATCTCTTTATCTGGCTAGCAGCTGCCATATGGCCCCCGTCAGCTGGATCAGATGTGGGTAAGCCTCCCTCCCCGGCCGTCCCAGCCTGTCCCTCTCCCTCCCTGCCCCTCTTGTGTCTCTCTTAGACTCATGCCTGAGCCGGTCGGCCGGGCCGGGCCGGGTGACGGGCTGCTGCCCTCCTGAGCCTCCGCCGACGGCTCCCTCCCCACCGTCACCACCGCCGTCTTTATTTTTAGCCATCTTTAAGGATTAGGATTGATGCTGTGACGAGCAGGGCACTTACAGTGATTGTATTGTAAATCTTCTCTTCTTGGTGGTGGTGGGCGGAGAAGGGGGGTGAGGAAGAGGGCAGCTTCTACTGTGGGGCGGATGTGCGGGGTTTTTTTTTCTTGTAAGATTCAGAAGGGAAAGAGTACATGAGGGATGGTGTGTGTGTGTGTGAGTGTGTGTGTGTGTGTGTGTGAAGGAGGAGGAGGTGGCAGAGGGGTTTGGCTGGACGGGGGGGTGGGAGGTGGTACACCCTTGTCCCCGTAAGCCCCCTCATTAAAAGCAGTCTGAACGAGCCTGAGGGCAAGCGCACACACATACACAACACGCAGACAACACACACAGTCACACATCCGGACATTCTTGGTTTAGCTTCATTCAAATGAGGTGATTTAACTGCTTTGGTTAACACAGCGCAGAGCAGGACCGATGTATTTTCTCAGACAGGACAAATCGACTTGGTTAACAGGTGGGACTTAATGATTTTACTGTTTCATTCGTCTTTTCTGTTTTTTTTTTTTGATATGGTCAGACAGTTTCACATCGTAGATTTGTTTATTTTTCTGAATTAGCAAAAAATAATCTACTCATTCTTCAAAGGGCACCTGCAGAACTCTACTACTCCTTTCTCGTCTAATCTCATATCTAAAGCTGGAGTGTGCAGGTTAAACGAGGGACAAGCTGGTTTGTTTTTGACAGTGCTATTTCAATTGGCCAGTTTTCCTGCTCGACTTAGGCTGTGGAGGTGGTTGGTAGGTAGGCTGGTACTAAGTGTGTGTTGTGTGCGTGAGGACAGTGTGTGCAGCTGAAAGCCGGTTACCTAAAAGGGCTGTGCCAGGCCAGGCCAAAGTGGGTTAATAAAAATAACCAGCGTAGGAGCAGCGACAATCCAGGAGTGCAGGCAGAGGAGTTAGAGAGATACAGCGAGAGAAAAGAGAGACAGAGTACAAGAATCTGTCGCTGTGGTTTACCTGTGAATAAGTATTTCTCTGGGTAAAAATGGATTCGGTGTTCTTTGGTTAATTGATTTTCTTTAAGGTTATTTTTACTTAATCATTTTTTAAAATTTCCAGTAAATTCATTTAAGAATAGATGTTGAAAAAAATGCCTTTTTATGTGAAAGAATGTTTGCATGCTTCAACTTTTAATTTCAGCTGAAATATTTCTGTTCACTTCAGGACTGCAAGATTAAAATGGAAATGGACACGCAGATTACACAGGTCAAATCCTGTAAATGGATAAAAAGATTTTTACTCCATAATGTGTATTTTCAAATTTTGTTTTCCGCGTATCTTTTTTTCCTAACATTGAGAAAATTGGCTTGAAATCTCTTCTTTTTTATTCCATACTTTGTATACTGACCTATCTTCTCTTGGTGTGTTCCTCTCGCTTGCTCGTCTTCTTCTCTGCGATCTGTTTTCAGCATCTCATGCCATATGTGTTTTTGCCATTTGTCTACTCTCTCTTTCATCTCTCCTATTTTATATGTTCTTGTTTTAAACTGGCCTCATTTAAGATCATTTCGTATGCAGAGCTGCTTTTGTTTCCACAGAAACCTGCGCTTATCCTAAATTTTACCTCCAACGTTCTAACTTACAGAACGTTTCGTATCGGATCATTGTTAAATGTACATTGCCTTTTGTAGGTTGTGTTTTTTGTTAACATTTACATTGTTTATTGATGTGCCTAGAAGAAAATTTATAATTTAAAATGCACCATTGAATTTTACCTCCAAAATAGTATGAATCTTCAAAATTTTCTAGAGATTCTACAAATGTTAAATCTGAGTCCGTGGTCAGAAAGACCTTTTGCAGATATGTCTCTAACTTTTCCTCCTGTTCTGTGTCTTTGTGTGTCTGTAGGTTATGAGGACGGCAGGATGGAGTTCCCAGACCACAGCAGACATTTACTTCAGTGTCTGAGCGAGCAACGGCACCAGGGCTTCCTATGTGACTCGACAGTGCTAGTGGGTGATGCCCAGTTCCGTGCTCACCGTGCTGTGTTGGCCTCCTGCAGCATGTACTTTCACCTCTTCTACAAGGACCAGCTGGACAAGAGAGATGTGGTGCACCTCAATAGTGACATCGTCACAGCCCCGGCCTTCTCCCTGCTCCTGGAGTTCATGTATGAGGGCAAACTGCAGTTCCAGGACCTTCCCGTAGAGGATGTGCTGGCAGCTGCCAGCTACTTACACATGTATGACATTGTCAAGGTGTGTAAGAAGCGTTTGAAGCAGAAGGCCACTGCAGAGGCAGACAGTACTCGTAAAGAGGATGATGGCGGCTCCAGCTGCTCTGATAAGGCTGATAGTCTATCGGACGGCTCTACAGGCCGGCCTGCTACCGCTGATCTGCTGCACAGTGATGAAGAGGAGGAAGGCAAGGCAGAGGGAGGACCGCTGTGGCTGAGGCTGCCGTCCACAGATAGATCAGGGACACCAGCCATGGCCACAGCCAGTCCAGGCCACGGTGAGGCTGAAACGCAGGGTGGGGATGGGCTGGCAGAGGGAGCAAAGCTGCTGTCTCCAGCTCGTAGCCCCACAAGCTCCACAGGGTCTCTATCCCAGAGGTCTCACCGCTCCGTCAGCTCACGAACTGGGCACCGGGGCAGGAGGGTGTCAAATGATGCGGCTGACTGTGTCCTGGACCTGTCAGTCAAGCCAATTGGCAGTAGCAATCACAACAACCACCATCAATCTTATTTCAGTGGGGCAGCGACACCAGACAGCCTCCAAAGCCCATTGGCTGTCAGGGTGAAAGTGGAGAGGGGTGTGGCTTCAGATGAGGAAGAGGAACTGGGAGGTGGGGACTATGACATGGAGCACAGCGGGCTCACCAAGGTGACGGGTCCCAGCACCAACGGGGGCCTGACCCACCACGGGGTCGGAGGGCCTCTGTCGGCCCAACGTAGACTCGGCCTAGAAGCGCACCTGTCTGCTCTACGCGAGGCCTCGCTGGCCTCAGAGCTGGAGCGGGAGGAGAAGGCCCCTGCCGCTGCAGACGATGAGGACATACTGGGGGGTGAAAATGAACGCACCCAGGCTGACGCGGCCAGCATGGATAGCTCCCTGCTGCCCTATGTCTCCAATATGCTGTCAGCTCCCCACACCCAGATCTTCATGTGCCCACTGTGTAACAAGGTTTTCCCCTCCCCACACATCCTACAGCTTCACCTCAGCTCCCACTTCAGGGAGCAGGAGGGCATTCGCGCCAAACCCGCCGGAGACGTCAATGTGCCCACTTGCACCATCTGCAGCAAGACCTTCTCCTGCATGTACACGCTGAAACGTCATGAGCGGACACACTCCGGTGAGAAACCCTACACCTGCACCACCTGCGGCAAGAGCTTCCAGTACTCACACAACCTCAGCCGCCACGCCGTGGTGCACACACGTGAGAAGCCGCATGCTTGTAAGTGGTGTGAACGGCGCTTCACGCAGTCTGGGGACCTCTACCGACATATTCGCAAGTTCCATTGTGAACTGGTCAACTCGCTGTCAGTTAAGAGCGAACCGCTGGCGCTGCCCAATGTCAGGGATTGGGCGATTGAGGACAGCTCCCAAGAACTGTGGAAGTAGATAAAGACTACTGAAAGAGAGCAGAGAATGACAGAAGGGCAGAGAGGCATGGGGAGGTCAAAGGGAGGTGGCAAAGTTTGATATTCTGGGTTTAAGTGAGTCATGTTCTTGTATGTCGCAAATCTCATTCAATTGCACTTTAATAGCACATGAAAATGTTACTACTGATTTTTTTTGTTGTTGTTTGGGGTTATTTTGTTTTATTCTATTCTTATTTTTATTTTGTGTGAGCTCTGTTTGGTGGTTTTCATTGCGTCTAAGGACATGGGTCTCAGTGAGAATGTCTTGCTTTTTTTGAAGAGTTTTTACTTTGTGTTTAATCTCAGACACAACACTCCGACGCTGGCCATCATATCAGTCCCAGTTCCACAGACGGCAAACCCACGGCAGAAGTTCAGGTCGAACACACTGAAGTGAAAAAGCGTTACTATACACTAAACGGGTACTGTGATCACCACGAGTCGATAACCACCACACACATAGTTTCAAAAGGTGTGTGTGATGCTGCACTACTCTGGCAAAAATTTCATCTGATGTGCGTGAGTGTGTATGAGTGTATTTTGTGTGTGTTAATTTTATTTTCTACTGGCATGGAGGTGTCGTTGGCGAAGCGCTCCCCGCTTCTCTTGTTAAGCTCTTCGGTGTTGTGTGTTAAGGGGAAAGCTGACTGACTGACAGACAAACTGATGGCACTCATGCAATGCACAGCCTCCTTTTTTCACTTCCAATCAATTTGAAGTATTTTTTAAAAATGAAAACACCTTTACAAATTATTATAATTAATTATTATAATTATTGTTATTATAGAAGTTTTTCTTAAATCTAGCTGGCAGTCTTTAAAACATCTCTTGTTGAAAAGGTATTTAATTTAAGGTCGTTGTATATTGTTCTACTATAGTTTTAAAACTTTATTCCTTTACAATTTTTTAATTAACGATGATTTGATGATGATGATGATGATTATTATTATTATTATTGCTATTATTATTATTATTATTATTATTATTATTATTTTGTTACTTTTTGTAATGGGACCTGCTGTTGTTGCATGACGTCCAAACCTGTATATTTTAAAATAAAAATGTGAATTTGCTGTATTACTGTACACATTGTAATTGATCAAATATTTGACAACAGGCTTTCTTTTTTCTTTTCTTTGTGAATACTACTCCAGGGTGCAGTCTGTTGAAAAACTGAATATTATTCTCACAACTATGGAAAAATGCATGAAAATTTGATTTTGTCTTATACCTTTAAGTTGTGGTTTTGCATCGGGGAGAACGTGGGTTGGAGAAATGTTTGAACATAACACTTTGTCCGTGAAAAGGTAAATTTTTTTCTACTCGTTGTAGGTCTGTCGCTGGGCTCCTAAAAAGAATGTTACCAAATGTGTTTCTGTCGGTTGTTGAAGCGATATGATGAAGCGTTTTTAAGCCTGTGTCTATATGCACTGATCTCTCTGCTGTGTATGTGTTTTTGTGTGTGTTTACGAGTGTGTGACTTGGTTTTTACCGGTCAATTTAACCTACTGAAGATCTACGTCCACCCAGCACTTCCTCCTGCTCTTCCTCAGGCGTTAAATTTGTCCACTGCTGTATGTTTTTTTTTTTTTTTCCTGTGTGTGTGTGTGTGTTCATCTCTGTGTCCATCCTCTCCAGCTCTAGACATGATCAAGCTACTTCTTAATTACTTTTGCTCATTGGGCACTTACTTCAGGTCTGTTGAGTTCAGTTGTGTGGCTCTGACTTGGCTAAAGAGTGAAGGATGTAGAGAAAAATGAGAAAGATGGAGAGAGGCTGAAACTGGAACTGTCCTGCTGAAAGTTGAAGAGTCAGAAATCTCTTTCACGCTGTTGTGTTACGTTGAGCCGAGACGTGTTGAGCAGATCTGAGCCGAGCCGTGCTCATTCAGTACAGTAAGCCATCAGCCTCAGTGTAGTGCATTTGGGCACAACAGTGTGAATCAGATTAAGATATTGTGTGTATGTTACATGTGGGAGTGAGTGTTTTCCACTTAAAACATAATCCTTACTCTGTGATGGGAGAGAATTGGCATGCCTGAATGCACCTTTTTAAGCTAAAAGACATGAAATCAGATTTTCGCTGAAAAGATGCCTTTATTGAAAACATTTCTGAGTATTTGATACTGTAGTGCGTTGAGAAATAGTTGTTTAAAATCATGTATAAATTCATGGAATTTATTGAATTTATCAGAAAATTATGATGTCTTATATTTTGATCATGTGATTGGAAGAGTCATTTTTCTTTTTTTCATATGTGAATATTGTATTGGGGCTACATCAGTTTAGTTTTTTTTTAAACTTCTATTCAAATTGTTCTCATTTTCAACATCACCGTCAAGCATTCTGTATAATCCACGGCGTTCACTGTAGAGATTCTGATGTTGAAAGTAAACGCTCTTCATTTCTTCTTCCTGGCACTCCTTCAGTATCAGCCCCTGACGTGTGTGTGCATGCCCCCACTGATGTGTAAGTGCTGGGTTTGGGTGGTTGTATGTAGCCACCCTGTCATCTGGTGGCACCTACAGGCTTTGCCAATGCAACAGTGTGGGTGACATTGCTGCAGTTTGCACTGCGTTGCCAACCTGTCTCTATTTTTTTTCCCCTCCGAACATTATTTCTTCACTGGCAGCATCACTGCATATGTGCTCACTCCATCCTGCTGTTGTTTTCATCATTACTGCTGTTTTTTTGTTCTGGTTGTACTTGACCGCCTTAAACTGCTGTAGTCCAGGCTGTTTTTCTTTTTTTTTTTTCTGTGTGAGTGTGGGGTGGAGGTGTGAGTGAAGTTTTGAGAGTGATGTCAACTGCTCAAGACGCTGTGAACTAACCACCCTGATGAGACATCTCCATCTTTGCTGTGCTTACTTGAAAACAAGGGATTTTTTTTTTTTTTTTTTTTAGGAAGGTATAAAACTAAAATGTTCAAATGTCATAGACAGTTTATGGAAAGACAGATGAAGGGAGGAGGGTGGGGGGCATCAAAGTTTTGTCTGTTTTTGAAAAAGGACAATCATTGTCTGGGAAAAAAAAAAAAAACAAGCTGATTTTGATTCAGATATATTTGCTCCCCCTTTGAGATTAAAAACGTTGCTTTTCTTTTCCGTTCCTTTTCAGATTTAGTCATTTTTAGCTTTGACAATCATAGTTGGGTTGATTTATTTTGTTTTTCTCAAGGGGAGTAAATTCTAATTGTGTTTAGTTTTGTAATTTTTGGTGTGCTGTTGTTGACATTTTTAAATTGTGTGCAAACTGCAATAAATTATAAGAATCTTGAAATTCAACTTTTGTGTGACAATCTGTTTTTGAATCATGCACGGCTTGGTTCAGTCATATTTCACAATTTAATGCTGAATTTTACTGGTAATTTGACTTTCTATATTCTTATTCTTTAATTCATGCATTCCGTTATAATTTTTTTCCTACACAGAGAGGTTCTTTTTTTAATTATTGCATAAATGTTGGTTATATGCAGCTCACACATGCACACACAGAGTTACAGAAGGGCCAGTGCGGGAGGTTTTGGCATCCTGTTCTACTGACTTGTGATGTGGGTGTAAGTTGTGTATATGTATCTGTGTTTACATGTTTGTGTGTTAGTAGCTCCACAGTGAGCTGTGCTTGGACACAGCATGGTGGCCTGTACACTCACGCTGCGTGCTTTCGCGTGCCTGCACAACTCCTGATATAACTGCTGCACTGACTGAAGTGTAGGCTGTTTTTGCGAAAATGTGCAGCAGCTCGGTGAGCAAAAACCCCCTATAATACACACACACACACACACACACACACACACACACACACACACACACACACACACACACACACACACACACA
>JAQQZY010000008.1:19626603-19637895 GCA_030068375.1 Ostorhinchus rueppellii
GTAAACATTTTCATGTATTTACACCAAAACAAAGTATAATTTTGCAAAACGTGAATAATCTGAGGAAATATAAACAATTTCAAATGTCTTAAGAGAAGTGCAATTTTAACAATATTATCTGTTATTGAATAGAATAGAATAGTCTTTATTGTCATTGCACAATATTTCAGAGCAACGAAACTGTATTTCAGATTACAACCAACCAAGATCACATAAACACAAGACATAAACATGGGGGTACAGGTTCAGTTGTAACTGACGGTTTGCAGTAATGCGCCCCGTTTTCACAGATAGGAAAAGGGAAAACATCAGGAGTTCGAGGTGAGAAAAAAAGACAAATTCCAACCTGTAGTCGAAGTCTACGTTTTGGAATTTGTGAAAAAAAAAAGCCTCTGTGTTTTGTGTTTTGTTTTGTGAATGTTTTGTGTATTTGTAGATCTGTGACCTATAAGTTATAATGAACATGTGAAAATGATAAACTGAAACAAAATATTGTTCAAATTACACTCATTTTTTCAGTTTGTCCATATTATTCACATTGTTTTAAAGCATAGTTTGCAGATGTAAATGCTTTCATAACATAATTTTACTTTTTTCACTCTAAAACATAGAGAAAAGTTTGGAGTTGGCATTAGTTCTATATTATTATGTTTTTATTTTAGCGCTCCGGCCCACTTCAGATCAAATTTGGTTGAATGTGGCCCCTGAACTAAAATGACTTTGACACCCCTGATCTATATTTTAATTTTATGTCCCTCGAGGTGTTTCACACACAACAATGAGATGCACAGACAACCTAAAGCATAAATCCTCCAGGTATGACTGTTGTTGGCACTGAGGCAAAAACGCAAAACAGTCTCCTGCTTTAATTGTGTGTGACTGCAGCAAACAAAGACACAACATCCACACCGTGATGTCTGGAAAACCCCACATGCAGAGGAGCTCGGTGGTCAGAGTAACCTGAAGAGGAACAGGTCCCTTCATCAGGCAAATAACCATGACATGTCAAAGTGCTCTGAAGGAAAACCTCTAATGAGTAAATGTGCTGATAACTGTTTTATAAACACCAAGCTGAATGCAAAAAGCTAAAAGTAACTTTAAGTTTAAATGATAGTGTGACACAGTACCTAGTAAAGGGTAGATAGAGCCTCATTGTTGACTGTATTAGAAGGGCACTGAGCCCTTGAGGTACAGTAACACTGCAGTTATTCTAACCATAATGTTTTGATAATAACCAGTGCTGAATGAGGACTGTAATTTAATCTGCCATCACAGCTTCTGATGATGATAAGTCTGCTGTGTTACAGTGACATAATAGTATGATCTATCATTATCTGAATGAATAAATGCAGTTCTAATTTAAAGTCGGCCTTCTGGGAGTGTTTGTGGATTGGCTGACATAAGATGCTGTCGTGTTCATGCACGGTCAGGTGACGCGGTGTGGTTTTTCACGTGAATGTGCACGTCAAGCCTGGATGCACTTCAGAAACAGTAAACTTACCATCATCGCTATTCTGACATCCAAGACGGCTTTAGTAAAGAGTAGCACATACTTTAAGAGTCTCAGGGTAACGTCACAGGTTAGCAGATAGGAGTATACTGGTGACTTATTAAAAGAAGGACAGCTGGAGAATATGCACAACCACATACCGCATGCATACTCGCACATAAACACGCACGGATTATTACACTGACCAAAATCTATGTCTAGTAGCGCTGCGTTGGCGCCTTCCACCAGGATTGTTTTAGGAGGACCGTGAAGGGCTTCATACATGAAATGCACGCCGTCTCTCACCATGGGCTTGATCCGCTCCACGTAGTCCTGAACACAGGGAAAAGAATGTCACTGTGGAGATGTGAGTTATTGTTTCCACAAGTCTGTTTTTGTAGTTTTTGTTACCTTAAGTTTGACCAGCTCTCCCTCTATGTCGACCTCCAGAGTCGGGTACATGGCTTTGTACTGCTGGGCCAATACTTTATACCTGCAATCAGGCACAATGACTCACGTGATTCTCTTTGATCATCGGTGTGCAGTGACCATAAATCTGCATGGTTCCTTCATAAACAAGACATCCATTTACAATAAATGGATGGATATACACCCCCCCGTCACTCAAGAACAAGATGTATGTGAAATTAAAACCACCACACTGATATTTTTCATGGCCCTGGCAAGAACATTTTACATTTAATTTAATTTAATAAAATCCATCCTTGAGAATGAAGGAGCTCCACTGACTGTACTGAGGAACTAACTGCTTTTAGTGCACGATTGTTTAAGTTTGTAACCTCAAAATAAATCAGCTGAGTTCATCACTTGGATCATGAGACAGTATAAGTAAATTCCTGGATAATTCTTGCTTTCCTAAAACCTGTCCTTAAAAGGTTTAAACAACATGATGATGATTAGATTTACAGTTCTTAAAATACAGATTTTCTTGGAAGTGTTGCAGCAAAAAATAGCGTCATAAAGCATGAAATGGACCAAGTTCTGTTCTTTAAATAGAAACTGAATTCCTGGACTGGCTATTCTAGTAAAGTTAAAGTGATAAATTGCAGCCTATGGAGAGCATTCCACAAGTAAAGCCCCTCTGCATAAGTATGACCTTGAGTAATCAGAGCAGACCTTTCGGAGAACTGAGTGAAGTCGGCTAAGAGGTCGCATATCCTGAGGCCGGTACGTGCTGCCTTGGCCGAATACACTGGACCGATGCCCTTCTTTGTTGTCCCGAGGCTGAGCAGATCCAAAAGAGGAGACGCACGACGGGAAGAAAATGAAACATCATCAAGATTTGAGCTCGATCAAACACTCCCTACAGTAAACAAGTGACTGTAAGTGAATAATCCAGTGCTGATATTTATGTGCAATGAGTCCAAAACAAACATTCAACAGTGAAGAAGACAGAGGGTAATCACTACTTAACAGTGTGATCCAACAAAAAAGCACAGTTTTCTCAATACCGCACTGGATCACATTTTATACACAGAAATAGACGATACATGTCCAAACATTTGAATATTTACATGACACAATGAACATGTTCACCTTTAGCAACTCTTGGCCTATTAAAAGAAGGCCTGCTGCAGCAACAACTGTTCACCCTATACTTAAAGTACGCAACAGAGTGGAAATAACACCAGAGGACCTGTGGCGGTTATTAAGTTGCATAATCAGTCCAAGCTGACAGTATGTACACATGCAACTAGTGTCAAGTGTGTTCTCAGCACATGACTGCAAATCCCATATGGCTTTGAGACATTAGGGCTATTTATAATAGTAAAACAACTAAACATTAAAAGGTTTTCTGTGTCAGATTTGCATGTGCTCATGAATGTGTTGGAGCCTGTTTTGCAGCTGAAGCCAGACATCTGTCAAAATTAGAGGACTACATTTCTAAACTAATGCTATCCAGTCATGTTACAGTTACAGCTGAAAAAAACTTGATGTAACGTAAACATATTTGATGCACATTTTGAGATATCATTAAAAAAATATTGATGGAGATGTCAAAGAGCAATTGTTTAGTTTTTTGTTTTGCAAAAGCCTAAATGGGCATAGAAGAAATCACCTGCTTGCTGTGTCTTTGCAGATATTAAAAATGAAAAGACATCAGACATTTTAGACAAAAAACAAGGACAGAATGTTCTACTTCTACTCTGTTTATTAGAGCCTTGTGTGTGGTTGCCTACTCCACCACCTGCTGATGACACAAAACAGCCTAGATTGACTCCACCCCTGTTTATGAAAACACACCTACATTAGAGTCAATATTTTTGCAAAGAAAAAAAAAAAATCACTTCACATTTTCTTGGAATTTTATGGAGAATAACTATTAACAGTGTTACTCAATGTAGAGAATAAGTTATCATTATGGAATAAACCTTAGAAAAGGCTAGCAAATGTTGACCCTGCACAAAACAGATGCCAGAACAAACAATGTAAGCACACACAAATCTTTCATGGTGCATAATTAAGTAAAATATTTTACCTGCTTATTTAATGTTTATTATAGAGTAAAAAAAACACACTGAAAACCACTTTGTTATAGTGATTTGTTGGAAAAGGTGAAAGATTTTGCAGTAAATTTGAAACCCAAGTCTGTTTTTAATAATGTAAAGATAAGATTTTCACTATGGTTCATGTGAACACATTTAGAATAAACCAACTCCTGTGTTGGTTTACTATGAGTTCACAGCAGCTACTTCGAAATGTGATAAAAAAAATAAAAAAAAATCCTTTGTGTTTGCATCTGCACCTTGGATATACTGTAGGAGTGAAAGCGTTTCTACTTTATTTTAATAATACCAACCTGCCATCTATACTCAAACTAGCTCACACTGTCTGATTCTGCTGTGACTTCCAGCAGAGCTTGAAGGGTGCCTCGTGATGGCTGGGATATATCAGCATATCAAAGCAATGTGCTGAAAGCTTATAATGACGGTACCATTAAGGCAGCCTGGTGAAACACATACTCTCTCACACTCTCTCTCACACACACACAGTAGCCGTTTGGTTAAGACAACCCAGCTTTGAACAGGAACACAGTGAGTCCCTCTTGAGCTTAATGTTCTGAATGCTCTGCAAGCTTGGCTTAACATTCCTCACATACATCAGCAGGGTTCAGTGCCTGGGCTTAAGATCTATTAGAGGAAAACGGGTGTGGAATAAAACAGTATCAATCAGACAGTTTCCAGATTTACACACAACATACTCAGTTCTTAAAGTCCTCTTAAACAGGTTAAGGAGGGTGAGGCTGTGGTTTAGTGATGAAACCCTGCAGGGAATTAAACAATGGGTGTCTTACACTAATCACATGCACCAGGGCTACAGCTCCAACATCTGTTTACCCTGTAACATCTGTGAAAAACCTCCAGAACAAACACACAAATCAGTCTATCTATCTATCTATCTATCTATCTATCTATCTATCTATCTAAAAGTTTATGATTAAAAAGGGTATTCAATCTGTCGTTTCCCTCATAACTTCATTAGGACTGTGGTGATGTACAGAGGATGAGTGCAAATACATTCACAGTAAAGTGATCCAAACAGTTTTATTTTCCTTGTTAAAAAGGATCACACCACACCAGTTCTGACAGTATAACCCATCATCTGCTCTGGAAATTAACATTTTCAGTGGAGTTTGGGCTAAAACTGGCCAACATTTTCTACATACAAAAATTCATGAAAATTATCAGATCAGTTCCTCTAAGAGTAAAGTTTGTACACCTGAGGGAAAGTTGAAGAAGTAGGATTAGTTGTGTTCTTAAACTATAAATCGTCAGCAGAACATTTCACTAAGGTCTGCATGTCTGAGGTCGAATAACTGATCAAATCTGTCACCAGTAATACAATGTGCCGGCCGACTTCTGTGTTTGATAAAGGTTCGATACAAAAGATCTGTGAAATTTGTGTTCGGCTGAGAGTCAGTGGTTTTCTGATGTTGCACTCTGTTGTAGCTGTAGTGAAAGTAAAGAAGAAATCAGGACGGAGTGTTTGGATGTCTTGCATGAAGTCCTGTACGTCAAAATCACTATATTGTTGGTGCTGTCACTGATGTAGGCAGATGAGACAGCTGAAATTAGCAGATGTCAGTGAGGGACCAGCTCTCAGAACAAAAAGCCTCCAACACAAACTTCACATTATTGAACCTTAAAGCAGACTAGACACCAGACTAATGTGTGGACTGCAGCACTCTACCGGCTTTTAGCATACGTCTAAACTGTAGATGAGACCTATGGGTGCTAGTTAAAGCTATTATACAGGACATTTCGCAGGGTTCTCCCCAGACGATCGAATGACGGGACTGCACCAGTACACTGCTAGCTTAACGCCACTCTACTCATTTTCAAATTTAGGGCGTTTTTTTCTATTTTCCCCTGATAATTTTGCTAAAATCTACTGAAATCTGTCTGGTTTGCAGGCACACGCTCAATTTTCCAGCACCGTGTTGTTTTTCCTTTGAAATCTCACGGAGTTGCGTCTATTGTGAGGTTTTAGCGCAAGGCTTTGTTCCAGGGAGCGGGGCGTGCCAGGGTACTATAAATTCCTGAGGAGAACCCTGTTTAGCTATTTCTTTTCCTTGTGCTGTTTGGTACGCAGGAGTCCATAGCAACAATAATGAATAACACCCATTATCTGTTGATGGGAGGATGGTGACCCCATTAAAATGACAAGAAGCCCCATGTCAGAAGAGGCTCTGACTAATACAAGCATGAATGTGCAAACAATGAAAGCAGAGGAAAAGGATGAAGCGACACTTTGTTCTGTCCTCTGCTGGATGCACATCTCTACATGATGCATGGAAGATAATATTCAAGGTGACTTAACATCTTCCACAGATACTCAAAAACATCTGATCTGATCTCCATGAGCATGGTGTGTGTGCTACTGCCATTTTTAAGTAACTGGTTTCTTACTTCTTGCCTGCTTGCTCTTGTCTCTGCTGTTCCTGAACGCCATCAACCGCTTGGTGGAAGTCAAACACTGTGGAGGAGGGAGAGAGGGGACACACACTCTCACACACCTCAGAGAAAGCTGGGCTCACACACACACTTTACATGCATACAGTCAAACACTCACACAGAGATAACAAAAAAAAAAAAAAACCTCTCCAAGGGAAACCTGGCTGGACTTACCAATATGTGCTCTGTCTGAGATGATCAACCTCTGCTCCCAGCCTTTGAGACCTACGAATATAAATACAGGTGTGTCAGTGTTTTAGTCTTTGGGGGGGGTGTAATGCTATTATATCAGGTGTCAGACACAAGAATAACAATAAAAAATGGAACTGGAGCTTCATAGAAAGATGTTCCAAAGTTAATAAAAAGTAACCTAATGAAGCTCATTACCTTTTCCTTTGCGCTCATTCTTTTCTGCCTCTTCAAACAAACCTGGTAGATGGATGACGACACCATTACCTTAAATGAGAGGAAGAACCCATTTAATTGATTTTTTTTAACATGCATTAATACAATGTAGGATTTTTAATCCTTAGGGACCCTTCAGGCCATTATGATCCAAACCCCCGAGGGGGAGGCAAAGGGTATTGTTTTTGGTTTGATTTGTTTGTTTGTTAACACTCTAGCAGCAAAACTAATGGTTGAATTCATACCAAATTGGGTTTAAAGATTGCCAGTGACGCAGAATACATATTCAATTTTGGGAAAAGTACGTCAAAGTTTGAATTCTTTATGAATCTTTCAAATCTTTTTTTTTTCCCCCAATTTACTTACAATGGGTGAAATTTCAAATGTCTATATAAAACATCAAATTTGCTTCAATTTACTTCAAACTTGGCACATATATAGAGGTAACTGATATGCTGAGATCAGCACATGCATAGACATTGTGACATCAGCTGGACCGATGCCAAAATAAGCTACAATACACGTGAGGGTTGGGGTTTGTTGTGCCTGGGACCACTTGTTATACATTTTTGTCCTTTTTATTCTTAGATTTAGTGATCATTATAGCTGTTACAGCTTACAGCACAAATTTCTGCAAGATTTTTTGTTTTTAGATGTTATATTTAGTCATTTACTCTTACAGGCTAATAACACTATGCATCATCTGACCCTTGAGCCAAAAATGTACATCCTATAAATATCATCATATATCAATATGTTTTCTCTTCTGCTCAAAACTACCAAATGTTCAATCATTTTCAGAAGTGTGACATTTTAAATGCCAAATTTTCTATATGATGTCACTGTTGTTATTTATGGCGGAAAAAAATAAAATAATCGGAACATTGCTGATGATTCGAGTCTTGGTTAACTCAAAAAGTAGCAACAATATTGATTTAATTGCATCACTATTCTTCATGTGTCATCAGTGGCGTCCCAAGACATGCACTTGATAAGCTAACTGGTCAAACTAAACCACCTGTAGGTGTGACAGTGAATGGTTGTTTGTCTTTATATTTCAGCCCCTGCAACGTGTACTCTGTCTTTGCCAAAGGTAGACAGGATAGACTACTGCAGCCCTCGTGAGGAATAAAGACGGAATATTAGAGGGATCTGCAAGGGTTAATCAATTCCCCATAATTAGAAGAAACAGACATCATGCAAATTGAAGCCTCTATGGTGCAGTGAGATCACGTGTTTTGTAATAAATATTAAACATTTGACGACTTTTGTGCAACTGATAAACACTGAAATCTAATTCTGACTTTGGATGGAAACTCAAAGTGCGACTCTGGCTCCAGCATCAGGTGTGTGTGTGGACGGCTGTTCTGTGATGAGTGCGTTCCTATTAACCAGAGCACAGCCTGTTCACAAAAGTGTTCAAACATCTGGGCCTAATTATAGTTTTAATTGGACTGCATTAACTGGAACAGGTGAGGTAATTACTTTGACCAAATTAAACGGGAATGAAAAGTGGGGGAAAAGGCTGGAAATCCATCAGAGCAAACAGTGGTGCGATAAGAACAGATGCTGACATGTGGGGATGAAAAAAATCAAAAACATTTGCATCTCCAGAATAGGAGAGACTTGATCTTAGACTTGCTCCTCAGCGCTAGAGGCCATGAATGTACCATGAGATCCAGAAGAACAGAACAGCAGTGTATTGAACCGAAATACATCTAAACTGTGAGACTGATAATTCATCTCGGGTAGCGTTTCAGCTTTCTTTCAAAATTGTGACGGTCTTGTTAAACCACAAACTTGTAGCTACCTTTGGTTTAGTCCATTTAATTATCAACCTCAGACCTATAAACTGAGATAAGATACAGCAATGCACTGTGGGAAATACTGGGAAAAAAAAAAAAAAAAAATCCCAAAAAATATACAATTTTGAGTTTTTGAAAAAAAAAATTGCATGGAAGTAGTTAATGTCTAAAAATGTTAAGAAATGACCCAAAGTTCAAAGACTCTCCAACAGCTGTCTGCATGTAAACACCATATACCCAATTAAAAAAAACAGACGTAAGGCTTTCTAATATGGTAATGAGCTCACTGTGAATGTATTTTTCCTTTTCAGTTTCTAAACTGCACATGTACCCGTGCTAAAACAGAAGCTTTATTAAGAATCAATACATCATATATGTTAAAGTAGAAATGCATATGGGGGGCAAAGACGCAGAAAGAATGAGTCAGAAACCATTAGCTAATGAAGTTACTGCAGATGAGAGGCTCTGATGGTGCCTGCAGTCTGGCTCTGAGTCAAACTGATCACACTCACTGTCGCAGTCGTCAAAAATGGAGTCTGGCGATGAGGAGTGCCGGCTAAAAGGAGTCATAATACAGTCATTGAAGACGCAGCAAGGAAAGAAATACGGCCTTGGAAAAACGTGTGCAAAAAAAAAAAAAAGATAATGTGTGTGTGTGTAAATCTGTGTACGTGTGTGAATGTCAGTGTGTGCTTGTGCGTGTTACGAACCGATGAAGGCGGTGACCTTGGGGTTGATGATGCCGCTGGGGAGGAGGTGAAAGTCGTATTCCACCGAGTCGACCACTACTGTGTGGCCTGCGTTGTTTCCGCCCTGCAGGGAGAGATGGAAAGCAATGAGAGGAGACAAAGAGCACAGAGAGGAATGAACCTAATGGAGGCTCTGCAACTTTGTTTGCTCTGAGCTGGAAGGCAGACAGAATAGTTTAGCGAGTATGAACAAGCATCGCACACAAACTGAGGCCACAGTCCGTCAGTATCTGCTGCTACTCAGAGTCCTGCTCATTCTCGTTACAGGTCTTCTACTCCCAAAACAAAACATAGAGTGCAGCTCAATGTACAGACGTGTCTTCAAACTCCTTTTATTCAACACTGAAACTGCAGTCGGAGGAATGATCTGATGATTCATCGGTATTTAACGGTACTTTGACCACATAAAACAAACAGAATGAAACTAGTGAATGAACTAGTTAAAACTGGTTTATAACTGACATGTTGACAGACATTTAAAGTATGAACAACAGCAGTATCTACAGTATCTTTTGCTCAAGGGGCATTCCACATGGGTGGCAGTGTCTTGAAAACATTATATGAAAATTACATGGAACTTTACACAATCCTAACACTCGACTCCAAATACTAAAATAAAATGACTTTGTTAACGTCTATTCTAAGTCTCTCTAGTTGGTTATTTTTCAGTGGATTGGGTTGAAATATAGACTTGACAACCAAGAAATTCTATGGATAACTTACATCATGTGGTTGTACATAATATTAGCGACAATCTGTCAATCTGCACTGTTTTCAATCTCTTCAAGTGAAATTTTGGTCAGTGAATTTGATATTAATCAGGATACTGCATCTAAAGGTGTGTGCAGGATTTAACACAGCTGACAAATGGAGATATAAAAGCACCAGATAAAAAGGGAACAGTGAGTACTAGTTAGAGAACATCACAATCTCCGGTGCCTCTCCTCATGTTGTACTAAAAATGTTATCAGTTTGTTTGGAATTTAGCTTCTATCACAACCTGTGCCTGTTCTCTACCTGAGGTACAAACCCAACTCTGTCTGTCCCGTGACCAGGATGTGTTCCCACTGCTGGAGCCTGTGGGTATAAATCAAGTCCATCATGTGCTTCTACCATGCGTGGTTATTCCTGGCCACGGCAGAACCCTGAAGGTAGAGACGGGGAACAGATGAGGGGGGGGGGGGCAGCAGATGCCTCTCCTTTTTAGAGACTTTTACGATCCATCCAATCCCCCCCAGAACCCAACTCCATGATCAGGTGCTCATTCCTTACATGAGAAACTGTACTTTTCAAAATAAGAGCATGCTAGCCCCCTCCTCATACTGACGTCTTTGAATTGCCATGGTAACACAGACTGTCCGCTGAATCTTGAAACCACAATAAAGTTCAGAGGTATTTCACTTCACACAATGATAACATGAAAGATGAGCTTCATGGCAGCGCTGCTGTTCTGTAAATATTCACCTGACACAACAGGAACCAGGAAGGAGTTTTACAGACACAAAGGTACAGGCAGTAACAGAAGTATGGAAAAACACAGAGCTGTTGAAAATGATTCAGTTCCACCCTTGAGACAATAAAAGGTAGTTGTTCTGAAATATGTGCAATGACAATAAAGACATATTTTAATAATAATAAAAAAGGTCTATGAACAATAGTAATAAAAAAAAATGCTGGTGGCATAGTTTCGTTTTCTCACTAAAGCCACACCTTCACTTATATTTTCTCACTCATGGACGAACATTGTGCTCCTTCAGACTAAAAGCATGAACTAGGACACTAGAAAAGCACTCAGAGAGCGCAGACCTCCGCCAAGATAGTGTTTGTATTTTTTTAAGGTAGTGTTAGTACTTTCCTCCACTAGATGG
>JAQQZY010000008.1:19678591-19697673 GCA_030068375.1 Ostorhinchus rueppellii
GGCCAAACTGCGACTTGCACAGAAGTCCAATAACTGCACACCACTCGGGTTCAGATCAGGCAGGCCGTTCTTCCCCACTACCCCCCTCCAGGTCACACTGTCATTGCCCACGTGAGCGTTGAAATCCCCCAGTAAGACAATGGAGTCCCCTTTCAGGGCGGTTTCCAGTACCCATCCCAGGGACTCCAAAAAGGGTGGGTACTCTGAATAAATGTTGTAGAAGATGAAAGTGTTGCCACGGTAACTATGGAGCCTCTGAACGCCCGAATGGGTCATATCTGATGACCGTGAAAAGATGGCAAACTGTATTTAAACCAATTATTTACATGAATTGATAGGATTAGTGGATCAACAGGTATTAAACAGTTTACATCAGTAGTTAGTTTGGGTCTCCAGTGGCTGTTTGGGTCTCTATGGGTTAAACATCTATTGGATTGACAGCGTGTGTTAATGGTGAAAATTGAGCCCTAGTGGATTTACATTGGAGTTTTCTTTAACAACAAGCAGGTATGTTTTCTTGAAGCTGATGGTTTCAACAGATGGTTCCCTGAATGCACAGAGTGGAGCAAACAGTCCCAGCGTAATGGGCTGGTAGAGGTACGTCTGGAAAATACGACTGGTGCCTGCTTGTACAGACAGACAGAGAACAATTGAGTAATGGATTTCAAATTAGTGAACAGGATGTTAAATGGACATAACCTCGCCACCAATAACATGGTAATGGCAGCGGCCCAAGACTGAAGAAAAACAGGAGAAAAAAAAAAAAAGCCTTGGCCTCAGTTACCTCAGTTTAAATATTTTCCATATCAGCTTAGGTGGACAGGATGGCTGACAGCTACTGATAAGATACGAAGATGGGCCGAGAAAAGCCCTGATAACGATGATCCCTTCAGTAATAATAAAGACATGCAAACATCACAAAAGGTGGCTGATGTTTATTTGAACCTAGACAGACGGCAAAATATACACAGGACGAGAAGTACTTTAACAGACGAAAATGTCAACAGGAAACGCTCATTCATGTTCCCTGAATTGACTTTATGAGCGATGTACTGACAAAGGAAACACAAATACACAACCAGAACTGATGATTGGAAAATAAATAAATGCTTTCATACATGTGGACGGTAACACACATGTACAGTCACACATGGAAACAGGAATGAAACACATGAAACGTGCATAGTTACACTTCAAACATTCCATGTACTGTAGGGACAGTCTGTACCATGATGTTCTGAATGACCACTGGAACTAAAAGTATGGCTTTGGCCCATAAAGATCCAGTGCTGCTTTTGTGGCAGTGCCTAAATTATTATTTTTTTCTCCATTTTCACCTTTTCTGAATAGGCTCATATTTTGCTAAACCCACTTTTATTCATCTTTGGTTCATTTATTTGTGTATTTGGACTCTAATAGTTCATGAAGTTTGAAGTTGAACCCTACAGGTGCTGCAAAGCTATCTTTGTATTCATTTGGGCAAAAATCGATTGGATTTCTACAACCTGTTTTAATCCCTGCATGATTTGTTGCATCTCTAAGTAGTTATGTCCCAATATTTGCACATATAAGGTCAAGATTTCTGATGAGCATTTCTCTGAGCATAATTGTTTGTCAGCAGCAGCGGTTGTAGGAAAAACTGAAAATATGTCCAAATCTTGAGCTGATTAGCTAAAATGTTCAGTTGTTGGTTGAACAGGACAGAGCAGCACAGTCAACAACCTGGAGGGGGTGGGGCATGTGCATTTAAAGGGCCAGCGCTCAAAATATGTCATTATGCAGAAAGATGTGTTTGACATTTTAGATTCGCTTTTCCTTTAATGTTAATGGACCAGGTTTTATCGCCCTCATCAGACACACCTTCATCCAGTCGCAGAGGCATTTGCAACACATTTTTCTGTGAATTCAGAACACATATTCGATTTTGATTGACATTTCTGGGGTGAAACTTGTCTGGTGCGCAGGTGGAATCCTTCTGGAATAAAGGTGACAGGTTGTATCATGCAGTGGCAGGATTTTTTTCCTGTTATTTTTCTTTTGCTATCTGTGTGCATGAAAGAGTAACAACTACTCAGCTGCAACTACACCATGAAAATATCAATTCTTTACAGTCATACTTCTATTTATGTATAATTTTCTTTTGCAGGAGTTTTACAGTATGACATATGTTAAATCAAAATAACTTATTTTCTGAAGCTATTTTGTAAATGACATCCCAGAAAAATATCTACTTCTACTTCAGAACAACAGTCGAGGTTACCAGACCCATTTATGGCATTAACACAGTGATAACAAGGTGTGTAGAAAGTAGCAGAAAAGGTTTTAGGACACCCCACGCATTTGTGATGTACTGTATTAACGTTCACTCTTAAGTCATTGAACTTTACCACGTATTGCTCCATTCTCAAAACCATCAAGGTCCAAACTTGATTTTTCAGCAAAATAATGAAACTCATCCAGGGTATGACATGATGAAAATGTCAAGAATTTAGTTTTGTTGTTACCCCGCCCCCCCAAAGTGGAGGGAAGGGGTAATGTTTTTGGTTTGGTTTGTTTAACACTCTAGCAGCAAAACTATTAGTTGAATTCGTACCAAATTGGGTTTATAGATTGCCAGTGACTCAGAATAGATCTGATTAAATTTTGCTAAAAGTAGGTCAAAGTTCAATTTTTTTTGTGAATTTTTAAAATCTTTTTTTCTCCTGTTTACTTATAATGGGCAAAATTTCAAATGTCTGTAGGAGCAAAACTATTGGCTGAATGCATACCAAATTTGGTTTATAGATTGCCAGTGACCCAGAGTAAATGTGGTTTATAGATTGCCAGTGACCCAGAGTAAATGTGGTTATATTTTAGGAAAAGTAGGTCAAAGTTCAAATTTTTTATGAATTTTTAAAATCTTTTTTTCTCCCATTTACTTATAGTGGTTGAAATTTCAAACGTCTGTAGGAGCAAAACTATTGGCTGAATTCATACCAAATTTGGTTTATAGATTGCCAGTGACCCAGAGTAAATGTGGTTACATTTTGGGAAAAGTAGGTCAAAGTTCAAATTTTTTATGAATTAAAAAAAAAAAATTCCCTCATTTACATATAATGGGTGAAATTTCAAATGTCTATAAAATGATCAATTGTGCTTAAATTTACTTCAGACTTGGCACATATATAGAGGCACTTGACATGCTGACATCACCACACACATAAACATGATGACATCAGCTGGATTGATCCCAAAATAAGCTACAATTCATGCAAGGGGCGGGGTTTGTTGTGCCTGGCACCACTTGTTTCTTCCTGTCAACAATAAGCAAAAAAACATCTGCATTGATTTGTGTCTGTTTGATGCAGCCGCACCTTTGGAAACATAAATATCGAAGCCTTATTAAAATAATCGCCTAACTCATTTTTTTTCCAGATTTTTCAGGAAATACAAAAAACGGAACCATTTGTTGAATATATGATATTTACTAACAATTTTAATCCAAACATTTCTAACAAAAGATGCCTATTGACACACAAACAACAAGGTCGGTCAAACATAGAGCATGAGAGAATTAAAGGGCTTAGGCAAATTTTCGAACATGCCAAAATGGGTGATGATATTTTTTTTTTTGCAAATATTTCATGATAATATTTAAGATTGTGTAAAATGTTAAGGGTGTATGAAGTGGTTTTTTTCCCCCCTCAGTACTGTAGGTGTGGTTAAGGGAGACTAGGGTGAATCATCTCTGAAAACCAAAATGTTGATGTTGAAATTGACAGCAGACGGACCTAAGAAATCGTTATCCTCCACTGTAGATAAGGCTGTCATTCTGCCCACCCTCCTGTACAGAACACCTACTCATACTACCTGTGACTCCTTGAGTGATTCCATCAGTGCAGCCTCTGTTTCCATTTTCTTTTTCCACTTAAGTGACTTAATTACGCATGTTCAGGTCCTTGTACGACCTCTGAACGGCACAACAGAGGAGGTCTGTGTGCGATGGAGACACACCGTCCTCCAGACTGTCTGCTCCTGGAAAACATTCAGACTTCAAGACAAAAGGAACAGGATGCCCAGACCTTATTTTACCCAGATGTGCTGAGGTCGACCCTGCCTGACCTATTGGACTTTAGTCACAAACCCCAGGCACAGACAGAGATTTTAAGAACAGTCAGCCTTTATTGTTCAGTGTATAATATTTAGTGGCATTTATCATTAAATATAGACTTTGTGACCGACAGATACCCCAGAAACTTCACCTCCAGCAAAACAACACAAAAGGCTCCCAACAGAGTCAGTGTTTGTTTTGTCTGCTGTGGTTCTTTTTAGTTGAGGGGATATTAACTCTGGTCTGGACTGATTTATAGTTGGTGACACTAATGGGGCTTAACACTGGAAACCACCTGGTATGAGAAGAAAAAAAGTACAGGAAATCGACTCAAAAACTGTACGCTTAATCTTACACACTAGAACTGAAAGAATATGGAATAAAATCAACTTAAAGAAGAAATGCATCAGAGTGCTGTTGGATTTTATTGCACATTCTTATGAGGATCATACATTACTTTTTCTTAAAAGAAAAAAAAATATTTTGCAGAGTTTCATTTGTTATTTTTATTATTTTATTGTCATTATTTTGTGGTGACTCATGAATTTTTTCTTTATATTTAACTTTACCTATGTGATATATCACCATTTATTTTTATCACCTTTTCCATTTGCATTTGTCAGTAAAATCTGGCATTTTATTTTATTTTATTTTATTTTATTTTATAATATATTACATTATGATATAATATAAGGGGCGACACGGGGTGGTGCAGTGGTTAGCACTTGTGCCTCACAGCAATAAGGTCCTGGGTTCAATTCCAGCACCAGTCACTGGTGGGACCTTTCTGTGTGGAGTTTGCATGTTCTCCCTATGTCTGCGTGGGTTTTCTCCGGGTACTCCAGCTTCCTTCCACAATCCAAAAGACATGCATTGATAGGTTAATTAGTGAGGATAAATCAGGTATTGAAATTATATTCAGGGTTCCTCAGAAATTTATGGTATCCTGGCACCGCCCCATTACATCATGTCCAACCAATGGGAAGAAAGTCTCACACTAAAACCCAGCAATAGACACAACTCTGTGAGATTTCAAAGGAAAAACATCATAGCACTGGAAAATAGAGACCGTGCCTGCAAACCTGATGGATTTTGGTAGATTTTAGCAAAATTATTGGCAGAAGATAGAAAAAAAACACCCTAAATTTGAAAACGAGTATAGCAGCACAGAGCTAGCAGTATACTGGTGCAGTGCCGTTGTTCCATCGTCTGGGGAGAACCAACATAAAACCAACATAAACATAAAACGTTGCCTCCAGTTAATGTCATTTGTCAAACTATAGTGAAAAGCTAAGAGACTGCATTTTATCTAAAACATTTGCATATATTGATAGGATTAGTGGTTTGAATGTCATGAAATATTTTAGATCAGTAGATGTTTAGGTTAGATCATATCTGTCAATCACATGCAGTTAATGTGACACCACTGCAACAAAATATTTGCATGCCAATGTGTGACTGACAAGAATGCAAACCCAATCAATCCTCCTCTTTGAATGCAGAACAGACTCTGGAATGTTAACATGGACTAAAACCGGCTCTCAGACTCTATAAGTAAAAGACGAGAAAGGACTTTGGACCAAAATGTCAAGTCTCTCATAGTTCCAGGCCCTGATTCAGTTTGAATGATCTCTGTTGTGTTTCCTCACATGATGGCACAATGACACCATTGACAAGTATGAAAAATAATGGGTTTATTGAACTTCCTTTACCAAAAAAGACTGTGTGAAAAAGAGGTTTTGACATTCAGAGGAATGTTGAAAATCACAGCATCAGCTCATAAAGCACTATGTCTGTAATACTTGGTATCATTTCACATTTTTGTGATAAGTGTGAGCCCAAATTTAATGCTTCGTAAACATTCATTACATACCGAGATTTTGATGAATGAGGCTTGTAAACACAGAAGGAGGTGAACAAGGTGAATAAATCTCTAGTGCTCTTCTTTTATCGGGTTCAGTTGAGGTTGCAGAGAAGGATTATGACAGTCCGCAGATGTGCTGAAATTTAGGATACCATTCCCAGAATCGACTGCCTCAGTTAGATGTTCTAAAATATAACACTAGATTGAAAGGATTTTGTTGTCTTTGCAGCAGCAGGTTTGTGGATCATCCATCGTGATAGGGATTTCAGAGTGACCTTTGGAGACCTTTTGCAATGTAACACTTTGTTGGGAATGTGAAGGGGCTTCTAGGTGAGGGTAAAGATGAGGAGGGATTACTGTCATAGACCTCCTGGGTTACTTTTTTTTGGTTCCTCATCTCCGGTCAGTTTAGCCCAAAGCTTAATCCAGAAAAAGAAGCCAGGTCTGAAAATTCTTCAACCAAAGTGGGATTTACTTTGCTCTTTCTGTCTTACACGAGCCATTTAGAGGTTGGAGAGGCCATCCATTGGAATTCCTCCGTCTTCGTCTGTCCTCTTAAATCTCAGTATGTGGTCAGAAAGCCACTTCCAGCCCATTCATGTCATGCCCTCCTCCTCTTCTGCAGCTTGCCTGTTATGCCACAAACTTCACAGGATATTCCTAAATTAGACACGTATGATGTCTGCTCTGCTAATAAACGTGTGTTCTAAAAATTGCACAAAAGGGGACTTTTCAAGGTCAACAGGAAACAAAGGCATTGATGATATAAGACTATAGAAATGTTTGCATCAAACATCGCAGAAAAGGTCACTGAAGACATTTAGGGAAATTTCACACAATACTGTTATAGACAAATACGGGTTTATCATCAGAGGATTTGGTACAATTTCAACCTCTATTATTTTTCTGCAAACACTCACTAAACTGAGTCTGGCAGTGGATAACCTGTTTGACCGACCAAACACAGCCTCCATCTTTCAAATGTTCAACCAACTTCTTGAAAGAATCATTAAGAATAAGAAGAAGAACTAGACTTTCCTACATTTCCTGAAGGAAATGTAACCCATGTGCTTGCCTCTTGCTGGGTCAGTGGACTAGTGTCTAGGTGGAATGAATGTAATCAGAGTGATTAGACACACCTGTGAGACAGCACAGAGGCGTGGTTACCGTGGAGATGAACATGTGCTTTGAGACAGAGAGTGACAAAGTGCACAGGAAATTTGTCTGAGTAAAATTTACTCAAATTGAAGAAAATTTTACTCTACTCAGATAACATTTGGTCCCTCTCTAAAAAGACTAAAAGTTACTCTTTGGGTAGAGCTCTCCAAACTCAATTTAGAGCTGAATTTATTCAATATAGAGCAAAAATTATTCTTTTTGAGGAAAATACTTCTGACTCTGGAAAAAATGCTCATTAATTTTTCCTGTGTGCCTGTAATGTAGGCTGAAAAATGAGGAAAACAGGTCCCGAACAAATGTTCATTGTGGGAAAACTGTAAATGACAGGTGAAAACTAAGAACACCGTCAGCGTCCGAGAACACTAGGGAATACACAGATGTAGAATTTTTTCCTGTACTGTGAGAAATGACCGACTTATTGCAGTTTTAAAACAGTAAACTGACCAGGAAAAGATGAACTGTGAAAGAATGGGCTGTTAATGGGGAGATGTGAGGGGTATGCCTCCAAACTACTACCTGCCATTTCACTTTAAAAAGAGCTAGGTTTTCAAATTTAAGTTCATATGAATCCCAGGACCTGTGGCTACGTTTTCGTAAAAGATCATTCACCTCCTATGTATCATTTAGCTGGGAGGGCAAGTTTTTCAGAAAATTTTCAGGTGAATTTTTGTTGCTTCTCCACTGTAACTGGTGACATCACACACTCCAGCTGAGGAGGTTTTGAGTAAACCCAGGGGGTTTCAAAGACTCACCTACTGAAAACTGTAAACCCCATCCTCTAATCAAAGACATTTTTGGACAGATGACAAAAATACCTGCGTTTTAAAGTTTAAATGTTTACATTTTTATTGCACTTTTCAAAGCACCCAAATTGCTTTACATTATTGATCCATTATTCATTCACTCTCCCATTCCCCTACTGGTGCTGGCAAACTATGTTTGTAGTCACGGCTGCCCTGGGGAAGGCTGATGAAAGCATGGATGCCAAGTTGCGTCAAACTCCCCCTCTAACCACGACCGAACATTCATACACCAGTGGGGGTCTTGCTCAAGGACACAAAGGCTCACAACTAGGGCAGAGTGGGATTCCTCCTGAGCCGTGGCTGCCCATGAATTGGATTTAGGAGATTATTGTCCACATTCAAGTATCTGGCATTTAAAAAAAAAATTCTTTTTGTGTCTGGAAATCTGGACGTTTGCTTTAAGACTGGACGTCTACACTTGCCTTAAAATCTAGAACTGACTGAAAACATGCGACAGGCTTTATGTTGGAAACAGGGATGCAGTTTAAGAACAGCAGAGATGGTGGTTCCAAAAACACCTGGTTTCCACAGACTTAGGTCTTGTTTATATGACAATAGTTTAGGTTGAAACACAAATATTTTAGTGTGTTTTGGCCCCCATTTACACAAAAACAGTAACTTAGAACTGAAACTTTTGAATTTGGCCTCCAGAGTGGAACACAACAGTAATCATTGTTGAATCAATGTGTAAGCCTGAGTTTTCAGTGAAAATGTGGAAGTCACGATCTGCTTTGTACAAGCATATCATCCTTGCTTTGCACAAATCCATTGACTACAATAACAACTTGCTGAACTTCTTCTGGTCTGCAGAAGAACCCGTAGTGGTCATGTGGTCCCAGTAGTACATCACATAATACCAGCCTGGCATGTATACTATGCATACTATGGATTGTTTTCACTTTGTTGTGTAAACCCAACAAGGGAAAGGTGTTTTTAGGTGAAATGTTGCTGTGTAAATGAGGTTTTATAGCCTACCTGTCACTGTGTGACCTATTGTGACGCTGCTTTTAGGATGACTGAGGCTATGGGACAACAACAGCGGTGAATGGAACTTAAAGTGTAAATCTGAATTAAGGTCAAATTTATGACCAACTTTCCCAGGATAGCAATGACATAAACATTTTCTCTTACATGTTCCATAAAGCTTGGTCATCAGTGTTGATATCTGTTGATGGACCAACAACTCTGGATTGACCAATATACAAATTTGTCTAATTTTTTTACATCACATTTAGTGCTGCTTTGGCACTAGTGTCTAACAGTATGTGGTGGACCTTGTTCTGATGCAGTGGAAACAACACAAAAACTGTGCCTTAGTTAGGGGGAGTCGAGCTGATACTGTTGGTTCCTTCATTCTCATCTCATTCTCTTAATCTGGATCCTCTAATATGTGTTGCATGGAACCTTGTTCACACCTTCTGATTATTGAATAAAACATTGAATTCTCCTAACAGACAGTTTGACTGTTGTTGTGGTCAATAAGTTATACATAAGACTGTCAAATAACTTAAAATAAATGTTTGATTAAGTTTATAACTTTATAATTTCAGTTCACTTTCAGTGTTTAAAACAATATATTTATTGACATTTTTCTCATACACACACACACTTATACTTATACACTTGCAAATATACGCAGAAGTATAAACCTGTGCACTACTAACAGAGGTACCTGCTGTGGTTAGTTCACTTTCATTTACCAATTTCTCCCCCATCAACAGCTTTTCTCCCCCTTTTTGTTCAAATACTGTCACTTCTGGCTCCAAAAAGCCTAGATCACAGAGGAAAACCTGGCTTCAAAGCAGCAGCCAATTGGTGATGACTTCTTTTTTGCAGTTTGTGGTTGAAAATTAGGATAAAAACCCAACTGAGACACATATTCTGAATACACTGACTAAATAACATTTTCACATGCAGCACAGCTTAATCATGAAGTACGTCTTAAATTCACCAAACATCATTTAGAATATATTCAGAGTATAGTTGCGCTGGGATGAATAATAAAATTTTATCATGTAAATGTATTAAATGTCACATAGTAAAGCTTTCAACCAGACAGACACCTGCTGAGCTACAGTTGAGATGGGTTTCACAACAGGAAGTCAAAGTCTCTCTTTATCTGATTCTCCTACATCGGTTTCATAAAGACAACCCTTTTCTCTTCTTCTCTCTTCATTTTTTGGTAGACTTGTTTCTTTTCTAAATTTTCCTTGTCTGGAAAAACTAAGTCAAGGCTGTGAAATGCAGCCATGTACTTCTGTAAAACTTTCCTCTTTATCCACAAGTGAGTAAACACAGGCCAAGACAGTAAAATAAGAACAGTGAAGAAACATTTTCATCCTGTTGTATTTAACATAGTGGATGAATAGTAAATAAAGCACAGGTATTATTCAGTCTTCACACCAGCGGGGAGACAACAGCCTCTCAGTCTCTGTGACCCATAATTCCTCCTTGTTTGGTTTGGGTTGGTTAAGTGAGGAAGCAGCCAGACGAGCTCTCCCTCACAAATGGTTTCAGTCCAAAACCACAGCAGGCTTTTTTTAGACAGGGGGGAGACAGGGTGTGGAGTACTGTGTACCGACCACTATGTGAGCAAATACTGGAGACCAGTGCTTAAAGCGTCCAGACTCGTAAGCGGCACAAAAACAGCCATAAACAACGCCTCGGCATGACGGTTCAGACACGTGTTATGATGGGGTTATACGCTGGTGTCAGTTCTCACACAGACTTATCACAGTCCAGAAGAAATAGAAGAAAGAACTGTGTGTTTTTCACCCAGATTTATAACAGGACGTTGATTTGCATGATTAATACAAACTGATTTTGCAGAAAAACTCAGTTATAGGACACTAAGTCAACACTTGTAATGTTTTTCGATACGGATGTTCTAAGTTAACTGAACACAGTGGAAAAAATGATGTGTCCTTTAAAAAGAGCAAATAACCCACATAATCACTCCCGTGTGACAAAAAGAACAGTCCAGCATCTACAAAAGCATATTCCTCAAGCACATCGTACTTTCTTGTGTTTGTCTCGTATTATATTTCATATGACAACATTTCCCAGTGTACATGTGGTCCGAATTGACCTTCAGCACAAATTCTTTTCACTTGGAAAATGACACTGTGGCTACATGTGAGGGATACAATGATTAGTAGCTCAGAAACATTATATTAACCGTTACAGCCATAAAAAGCCACTGTATCGCTGTTAGAGGGACCAAAACTTTAGAATGTCTTCTTCAATTTGTGCATTTAAAAGGATGTATAAATCCAGTCTAATAACAAAACATAGAACATTATCTGAATAAGTGAGTATCTAGTTATAATAGAGAAGAATGCATAAAAATATGATGTTATTGTGTGTTGCCTGTTTGTAATTATTTAATAGAGACTATCATGATCAGGAGATAGTATCATATTCATTAATGATTGTATGTGTAGTAAATACTTAAAGTGCATATAAATGTTATAGTTTATATAAAAAAAGGTTGATTATACAAATATGATTGTGTGTGAGGTGACAAAAAAATTGTATGTGAATGGTTTGTTATTGTAAGAATATACAGAAAAAAAGAAGTGTGTTAACAAAGCCAAGGAAGCAGAATTAATTACATTATTAGTTTATAAAAAGGAGGTGGGGGTTGATTAGTTATACTTCTCCCCACTCCTTTTAGAGCGCTGAAAAATTTAGTTTGACCATGTTTGTTTTCTGATCATTCTATGTGCTTGAAATAAAACTAAACTAACTAAAAGACCCAAACATCCACCAGAAACCAAAAGCATCTACTGAACTAAAATGTTAAATACCTATTAATCCATCAATCCTATCAATACATGTGAATAATTGGTGTAAAATACAGTTTGTCATCTTTTCATGTTCATCAGATGTGACCCATTTGGACATTCAGAGGCTCTGTAGTTACCATGGAAACATCTTCTACAACATTCAGTCACCAGTAAAACGTATGGAGTTTGATCAATAACATGGGGTGGTACTTGGTTTCTGTTCAATTAATGATATATTCTACTGAAAAGTCACTTTTTATTCAGTTTTTTATGTTTCTGATATAATAACATTCAACTTTTACTCTGAGTTTTTATGAACATCTACATGATCAGTAAATTAAACATAAGAATAAAACCAGATTTTTCACTTAAAAATGTAAAATACAGATGGTAATGTAATAATAAGTGGTGATACATCACTTAAGAAAGGTTAAACATAGAGAAAAAATCATTTGGGAAGTGCCACAAAAGCAACACTGGGCCTTTATGGGTTAAAGACAGATTTGTAACGTGTCTTGCTTGTGTATGGTTCCTCCTGCTTCTAGAATATTCACATTCACATTTTTTTTGTAAAAGGCTAGTTTATAAATGTAAACATTTTTGTGTAATTTAAATTTTTCATTTAAAACAAAGAAAAATCAGCACTTTTCAGTATTTATAGGTTATTCTGATAGTATTTTTCTGGTCTGATCCACTTTAGATTAAATTACATCCTTGATTGTTAAATCTTCAGTGTCATTTTTGCATTTCACAAATTCTTCCCAGGGGCCAGATAGAACCCTTTGGTGGGCCAGATTTGACACCTGTGATATAGTGTCAGAAGGGATAATACAAAGGATTCTTGCTATTATTTTTAGGAAATATAATTGATTTTTGGCATTATTAATCTTTTCTATATGATCATGTTCCCATTTCTATCATTTGGGAAATTACTAGAAAAATATGACTGGACTGGCCTAACCGTGGTGGTTGTACATACAATAATGGTCACCTATCCTTCAGACTACCAACATTTTATGTTCCAACTGACATTTTTCTTGGTTTTTCCCTTGTTCCACTTTGAGAGCATGGTAGGACATGGTACGACATCTGTTTGTGTGAGTGTTCAAGAAGGAAGGCTTTTAGAAGAAGCATTCTCATACCTCACGCATGACTTTCCAGCAAGTTATTTAACTCCTTTTGTGATAGTGCACATTTCTAGTCAGGGCAGTAAATTGATTCCAGCAGAATGCCCTGCAGACTAAATGGAGCAGGAAGTCAGCAAATGACTGTTAAATGACACTATTGATGCCAGTGTTTCCATATGGAGTTCAGTGGACATGTGAAAGCCTAAAACCAGCCTCTATATGTAAAGTCTAAGCTTATTGAATCAGTTCTGTACTTAGACACTTTATATTTCCAGAACAACACTGCCTATGAAACATCATAGTAACCATGAAGTTATTTATGATCACTCTGCTCGATAGGAAGTGAAGGAAAATTCTGGCAGAGTCATTTTTGGTTATTTTGCATAATGTATGAGTAAAATGATTACAGATGTGTCACGGAACCCACACATTCAGCAGAAGTGATGGGTGGATGGCATTTTATAAGTCATCCCACATCAAAATACTGGCTGCAAGTTTCCTCCCCTTTGCAGTGACGGGCGATTGTGTTTGATTCACGATAATCGGAAATTCTAAAACTGAGGGACAAACGTCTTTTTACTGGCCTCATTTTTATGTAAAGTTCTTTTATTTAGGAAAAGTACACTATAACACGTTCAGCTTGGATGCAATTCCAGCTGAATTTAAAAAAAGCTTCAATTTTTTTTCTTACTCAAATATGGATGAACCCATAAAGACCCAAACATCCTCTATCAACCAAACCCATCTACTGATCTAAACTTTTGATCCACTAATCTTATCAAAACATGTAAATAAATGGTGTAAAAATGCAGTTTGTCATCTTTTCATGGTCATCACATATGACCCATTTGGACGTCCATAGTGAACATGGAAACACTGTCATCTTCTACAACATTGATTCACTACTAAAACAAACGGAATTTGATATATAACAATTGATGGAGACACTTGGTTTGTGATCAATTAATGATATATTTGCTAAAAAACGTCACTTTTTCTTCAGTTTTCTCCTTTTTTGATCTGAGCTTTCATCAATATCTACATGATCAGTATATTAAATATACCTGATTTTCACAGAAAAAAAGCAAAATACAAGCAGTTATTTTATAATAAATGGTGACAAATTACTTAAAAATAATACTTTAGGAACTACAACAAAAGTAGCACTGGGTCTTAATGGGTTAACAGTCGTTCTGATGAGTAAAATAAAACAATTTATTTCCACTGTATTTCCCTGAGTTTTACGCTGTGAGTGTTTTCATAATTACTGCTCTCTCCATGTTGGACTCCTGTAGTTGAGTTTGACTTGTACGAGGGGACACGTGAACGCCTCATGGGGGATTTAGCTGTTCCCCTCCGCTCTGAGGACACACTCTGCCTCAGACACAACAAGCCTTCTCCCACCGTAACAAGGTAAGACACTATGGTATGACTAACAAAACCCCGGGGTACATAATTGAACCCAGTGCCAGCTGCTGGTTTTTATTGCACGCGCATTCACCTGAAAATATGACGCTTTAAGACGCTTTTCTCATGAAATAACCCTCTTTGTTTACTGTTTTTGCGCGTATTTACCCAATTCCTTCAGATTATTACGCAGCTGTATAAGGTTTGTGCTCGCGCCGGGGTCTCAAATGCACTTTTTGGTTGCAGGGACTAAAAAAAGCTATCCCTGGTTTTCCGAGTACTGGACGCCTGCATGCCTCCTTTGTTGACTGCAGCTGCGAATTAAATTTAGCGCCAACTACAAGACTGGAGCAATGAAGTCCCATTTATTTAGCCGGCGGGGACCTTGAGTCACATGGCGGCGTGAGATGGGGCTACCGGCACGTCTTCAGCTGCTAAAACCCCCATATGTGAATAAAACTGTAACTGGACACTTGAAAGTTTGTATTTCATGGCTATATTTTAATTTCTTTTTATATAATTCATTCATCATGTTTTGCCTTATTCATGATTGTGCGTCACGTGCGTAAACTAGTGCGTCACAGTGCCTCTGATGTTCCATATTTAACTGTCATTCTGCTTAGTTGTACATGTTGAGACCCGTACATAGTTGTATATAAGGTCTGATATTTTACGTCTTGGTGATGACCTCTCAGACAGCACAACCATGAAGTGCATGACTGCCGGGAAAACCACGAGGGTGTTCTGGTTTAATGAAGTGAAGCATCATAGGACTGGAGAACAGGGGCCATTGAAAGCTTCATAGTGATTCACTCCTAGCAGAAGTGTGGTCAACATTCCTACTCACAGGAGAAATAGATGAATTTACCACAAAACGTGTACTCAGACAGACTTTAAGTTCCACTAAAGTTGACCTGGTGTTGCCTCTGATCAGCTGTATTGTCCTTTTATCCCTGGTGTTGCCTGATACTTCAGTACAAGTATGTTGTATTGTTCCAAAACTTATTACAGGATTATTGTAAGGCCTCCTAATGGCTCTGTGAGTGATGTTTCTTGGCTTGTCTGTATGCCACACGTGTCTCTGCTATTTGTGACTGCTGACCCCGGAGCGTGAAGACGAGCAGAATGGTGGCTTTGTTTTGTGCTGAGCAGCTGATGGGACGGCAACCTTTACAAGCCCCTGAGTGCACAGCAGCATGTGTTTCACACAAATGCAAGCTCAGTTCTCCCACCTGTTCCATGGGTCCAGCCTGGTCCCATCGGTGAAGTCAGTAGCCCAGGAGTCACAGGTCCCTTCAGGGGAAAACTCATTGGATTTGACAACTATTTAGGAGTGGCGTGCATGTGTTTTATGGGATTTCTAGAGCTGAAGGGTTATAAAGGGATGAAGTTATTGTAATATGAGTCACTGTTGTGAGTAACGCTGCCATTTGTGTTGGGTGTCATGGTCTGCTTGTGTGGTTGTGATGGAAAATGCACAAATTGTTATCTTTTTGGTGGGACCTTTCTGTTTGGAGTTTGCATGTTCTCTCCATGTCTGCGTGAGTTCTCTGTGCACTCTAGCTTCCTCCCACCATCCAAGTGTCCAGGGTGAACCCGCCTTCACCCATAGGTAGTTAGGATTGGCTCCAGTGACCCTAGCGAGGATGAAGGGGGTTCAGATAATGAATGAATGAATGTTATCTTTTTTCAGGTCAAACACTTTAAACAAATATTTGGAAGAAAATAAAAACTTAAGTAGCGCTGCAAGGACTAGTCGAGTTGATGAATACTCAACAGCAAAATTGGTCAATTAATTCAGTAGTTGAAGTAGTAAATAGTGATATCATGCACCTTTTTTTTTTTTTTTTTTTTTAGGTAAAATATAAAATCAAAACAGTTAAAATGTTTATTTTAATGCTGAGCGTCATGCTTTATTTTGACATTTTTGGACTTTTTTCAGTTGCATAACCTTACTTGACTGCACAGGTTTCATCTGATTGGTTTAATTGTGCAGCCCTAGTTGAAACGAACACACAATCCAACATGTGTAGTTTCAGTGGGTTAAAAGTGATGTTTTGATAATTGGAATGCATGCAATAAAATAGTTACATTTCATGTTGCTCAGCGGTCACATGTGAGCATTTCACTGCTATCACCCACTAACCCAATATCTTTGACTTTGGTTTACTTGTTGCATGAAAAGACACTGTTAATCAGATGAAGTGATAATAGATTAGATAATGAGGTCATCTGATCATTTTCTTCTTACTGTTTTTAATAGTCTTAGTCGTCATGGCGGTAAGTAGAGGAGCTGCTGCCAGTTCATTACTCAGCCATTTCTCCTGAATGCTTGAACCAACTAAACAGATAAGCAGCTGGAGATGGGCTTTGTTCCTGCTCTTTGAGTGGCGGGAAATGGTTTTGGGCGTGAAGAGGCGGTTTGCAGTGAAGACAATGGATTTGGGGACCTTTCATGCTCCCTCTCTTTAGCTGGGGATGAGCTTTTTATTTTTCTTTTCACAGTTCTCCCTCTGGATTTACATTTATGCCAGTCTCATTAGTGTGTCACAAAAGTTCGCCTTCCTGTCTTTGTTTGTTTCCTGCTCCTATTTGTATTTTCTTGATTACATCCCAGAAAACTAACTGATGAGGAACTCTGATGTGTCTGTGAGTTTGAAAACAAAGGCTTTAATCATATCCTCATTCATGACATGTCTCTGCATAAGTGGAAAACAACATGTACAGAGCCTCTTTTTATCCTTTGTTTTTTATGTATTCTGTTCCTTTTCCCCCCCAACGACCACCTGATTCTTTTATATATCATATATATTTTATGTTTTTGAACTCAATAAAGAATTAAAATGACTTTATTTATCAAAATGGCACATTTTCACTGTAAACATTTAATGTTTTCTACGTTCTATTGTGAATAAAACACGTCTTAATGGGAGTTGCCCAAAATAAATTGAACAGCATGTACTAGGTATACTTTTCATGATGAATAATAACTCACCAATGACCTTCAGTTATTCATGTTTTTATGTAAGACATAAAATGTTCACAGCGGTGTCATGATGCTCACATTCACAGCTCGAGATATAATTTGATACGACAGGAGAATTCATCAATTATTTATTTTTTAAATCAGTCAAAACAAAACATCTTAAACATCCTATTCCTTATTCTTGCCTGAAAAAAAGGGAACAGTAATATCCTCTTGAGACCCAGGAAAGTAAAAGTTTTGTCTTTTATATTCATTTTGATTAGAAACAATATAATGCAACAGGTTTATAGATACAAATTTTTTAAGACATTGCTCAGTCTCAAGCAGATATAGTACAAGATAATTCATCATTTGGTTTAATGAATTTTAAAACAGGGAAATTATTGTAACTTTCTCCTCATTTTCCCTACAGTGGATTAAAAAAAACCTCCACAGGATGCTTTCATTAAGGTTTTTATCCCACAAAATGAGAACATTTAGATGCATTAGTGCCAAGAATTAAGGGGAACAATACTGTCCAAGCTAAATATTGTGTTTCGATACAATCAGTGCTTGGTTTCCTTTAATTTGGTTTCTATGTTTGTTGTTTTATGAAGGCGTTCCACCCCTGCAGTGTCACCTAGGCCTGCTGTGCCTTCTTGGTTTGCCTAAATACCTCTGTCCTTGTCAAAGTCTTTGGTTTAAGGCCACCTGTCAGACTTCTGTTTGCAGATGATCAGGACTTATCGAGCGCTGTCAAAAGCCTTTGTGGTGGAACGGCTGCTGACTGTGACTGAACTGGAATCTGTGCTTGTGATGGAAAGTTGTGAAAGTTTTGAGCAGCTTTTCATTCGGTGCCTGGCTGCAGAATAATATCTAGTCAAATCACCAAACCACGTTTCCTCCACCAGTCACTGCAAAATGTTACAATTTGTGTTGTCTAGCATCAGGAAAACATAATAAATTCACCCTAAACCTTAGACTGGATGAATATCTACTGCATGAATCCTCTGTGTAGTATATGCTGAATTTAACTGTTCTCAGGAGTGTTTATCTAATCTCTTGTTCTGCAGCAACTTGGTTATGTGAAGAACACGTGCTACACTGAAGCTCAGACGCTGCTACAGCAAACCTCTTCAAAAAATCGAATGAAAACCTCGTGGAAAGTGCTTGCATAGCTTTCATGTTCTTAATTAGAGTTGCGCAATTCATCAAATTGTAGTCACAATTGCAGTATCAGCCTGCACAATTATATAACCACAAATGCTGTAACTTAACGGTCCAGGTTCAGGAGGATTTAGGAAGTGTAATTAGAGAAATGGGTAGAAGAAGAAACACAATCTTTGTTGTATGGTGATATTTTGGATTCCATGACACTGAGCAGAGGGACGTACTGAGTAAAATATGCAAAGTGAAGTTGTATTTGCCAGTTTGAGGTGAAAATAACACATTAAATAAATGAGTAAGCTGGTCTTTCCTTGATGATCCAAGTATGTGCCAAGTAGACACAAACCCAAATGGTCCTGTTAAGCTCAATAACTGCAGTATAACTTTATCCCTCAACTGTTTTAACACTAACAGAAAAGTAAAAATGAGTTTTTCAGTAACTTGAGCATAGATTTCAAAACTAAAGATGAGTGCTGTTCACTTGGGTGTGTAACAACTTGTAATGCATGTAAATGAGCACACGTCTATCTTTACACAATACAGAAAAACTTCAGTTTGATATGTTTTCAGTACTGTGAAAGGACACCAGTGAAGGGTGGATGGGGTGGGTGCTCCGTAACTACCTGTGGGACAAAGTGCATTTCCACAAAATATTATTCAGTCATTTGTGCATTAACTCATTCACTGCCAGG
>JAQQZY010000008.1:19739488-19751728 GCA_030068375.1 Ostorhinchus rueppellii
TACCATACATTTCAAAAAGGGCATAATCCATAATAAAACAGAAAGGATAAGACAACTTTAATTCAGTCTAGAAACACAGAATAAAATGTTCCAAAATCTTACATACTGGACTTTTATTATTTGGTGATATAAAGTACATAGTTTTTGCCATGTGTGTTCTGAAAAGGCAAAATGTGGACAAACATATAAATAATAAAGTGAAGGCAGTACCTGAAATGGTTTCAAGTAGATCTCCTCCATTGCCAGCCGCCCATACTCAGTGAAGAGCTATAGATGAAATGGAAAGTGATTAGCACAAACAAACAAAAACATACATGACACTATTTAGTGACAAACACAAATAACACAGACCTGCAGATGCTGCAGATCATCCTCCTGTATGTTCTGAGAGAGATTGTACACCTAAAATCAAAGAAACACACACAGCATGAGACTAAAATACTGACAGGATAAGTGGCCTGTGTTAAAGGAGTTGGGGGTCAAACCTGCACAGAGCTGGTCATTGTGCTGAGGGCGAACACTGTAGCGCAGTCTTTAATGGTGGACTGGCTGTCGAAGGCTCCCTGAGTGTCAACTAAAAGCACAGCAACCTGTGAAGACGACACGAGGAACGCAACAAACTTAGTACATCTGCTGTGACAGAGTTAGTGGTTTGAGTTTTTTCTGTGTTCAAACCTTTACCTTGCTGCCATCAGGTTTCTCAACCACAAAAACTTCACTCCAGATCTGAATTCCTGTGGTCTCCCTCTCACAGCCGCCTCTCCAAGTGAAGCCGGTCAGAGGTTCGTCGTCACCGCCTATCCATGAATCACTTTGCTCCTGGATGTAGAAGTGGGGAGCAGTGTTGGGGTAAGAAATTTAGGAAGAACGATTGTTGTAATGGACTGAGTAGGATGACTTTACATTTATGCACAAATATTTTCCATCATAGTCCATGACACTAAAGACAGACATCCTTTGCATTATGTGTTGTATAATTATAGGTGTGAAGTGATTTATGATCTAAGCTGACTGTAACTAAACTACGGGGAGAAGCTGCAGTCCCAGGCTTAAGTTCAACAGCCAAAGTCTAATTCAGTAAGTACATAATAAGCATGGCAGTCAGTGAACAGTTATTTGTTCGTTTAGTGTTGTTACATGGACAATTTTACACTAATCAGACCCTGAAAAATCCATTAGGGAGAGAGAGAAAAGAATAATGCACCATGCCACTGTCTCAATTGCACTTTGTACTGAAAATTGAGGAGACTCACAAACCAGAAGGCAAACATGTATAAACAAAATTAAAAATCAAATATTGATTTGCAAGGCAAATATGCACCAATTCCTGCTGACAACCACATGCTTTATCATGATTTTAATTGTGCTTAAACAATGAGAATCACATTTTATTATGAGACAGAGCTGCTGACATTTGAGTACAACCTCTGTAATCCTATAAGGCTTTAAAAACATAATTCAATCCACTGAGAAAGAATTAAACAATGCATAGTATCAGTGTTTGAGGAAAATGTGGACATGTGGAGATCTGTACACACTTGCTTGAATGTCGGTGTTCGTGCCGCTAAACAGCTGTGAGAAAGAGCCATAAAATTCTACTGCCTTGCACACAAGAGAGGGTGTGAGTGGATGTAAAGTGATCCGAGCTGCTTCTGTGTACAGCTGCTACTAAGACTTCTCCTGGTTTGGTGGTTATGTTAAGGCCGCTGGACTGATATGTACAAAACGAGTGTGTTTGTATAAACTGTATGGGTTTGTCATGCACTGCTTTATGTTACTCACACAAGAAAAACCTTTTTAAAACCAATTCTATAAACTTTTTACAACTATTTATGACATTTCTAACAGACAGGCAAGACCTGTATATCCACCCTTGCCTTATTTATGCATCTCCCTACATGTCTAAGTTTCGCATGTGCAAGTTCCTCAGTATGAGACCTAACAAGAAGCACCTGTCTTACCTACTGGTACATATACCAGTACTACTTGGACAACATGACTTTCTGCCCTTTTCTCATCACTCTAAATACTAACATCAACAAAGCATGAGAAAGACAATGACTGTTTTATGAACCATGTTAAGGACAGCAATAATGAGAGCCACACCTTGTTTTCTCAAGCCTCAGCAGCATTTGTTCACAATTAGTCATCTCACCTGATTGTGCATATAGCGTAGCATAAAGTCCAGCAAAAAGGACTTGCCCTTGCGGAAAGCACCAGCTACAGAAACAACCACCACATTCAGGTCCTTCACATCATCCTGCAGCAGGATCTTCTCCAGCGCTGCAGCATCCAGTTGAAAGCTGTGCTCATCCTCATCAGCCAAGACAATCTGGATGGGCCTAGCTTTTTCCTCTTCAACTACAGCCTGAAGACATGAGTTTGTAATCAGTCAGCTTTCCTGGAAACGGGAAAAGGTTCCCACTATTTCTGAACTTCTAACGTGGAAGATTCAGTGCAGGAGAATCACTAATGGGTCATGGATGTTTAAGAAATGTGAATCATTATTTTTTTTTTAATTTACCCTGATATAATAAGATTAAGCATATGAAGAAAATGTATTAATTTTAAGATAAATTACCATGCCATACCATTTAAAGTTACAACCATTTATATCGATGAAAAACAAAATCTCAAGAATGTGTACGCAACATGCAATCCACAGCAATTTCAGACGTGGACAGGCCTCTATGATAGAATAGGTCAAAATTGAAACACATTAAATAATCTAAAAACACAGACAGAGCTCAGTTGTGAGCCCAATGATACTGGAATCAACATAACTTGGTTATCAATAAAATCATAAAGGTGGCATGGTAGAGCAAGATATTTAAATGAAATATCTGCCCCAATAAAAATGAACAGCTACACAAAAGGCACAAAATTTACTCCTCTCACCTGTTCTTCCTGGATCTCTTCATCTGGTGAGGGGGTGAGGCTATTGACAGTGGCTGCATTTGATGTTTTATGTCTTGGAGGCAGATCATCCTCCAGGTCTTCAGGTTTAGCTAAAGGAGGCCTCTGCTTACGCCGCAAAATTGGTACATCTTCCACTCCACTCAAGCCTTGAGAGGAGAAAAAAATGGAACAACAATAGATAAAATATCAACTTACATTTAACTCTGCTACTGTGAAAACTTTAAGTCTCATGAAAGAACAACTGTGATTAACCTAAATATCCAAATTGTTTTTGTGTTCATGTATCGCACTGCAATAAACATGTTTACAATCACTTATTTCAGCGTGACCAGTGTCACCAGATCTATATCATTAAAATTACATTTTCATTTCAGCATTTCTTTTACATGATGTGAAGTCCGGTAGAGCTAAATGCTTCAAATGTATGACTGATATGACAGGAGACAAAGAAAACATAAAGTCAAAGATATATTACATCATACATTGCAAACAATGCGCTATCAGTGGTGGGTTACTGAAGCATTCTTAGTCCTCTGACAAAGAAAATTCTCAGTGTCAAAATATGTCAGACAAACTCATGAACTTTAAAAAAAAAAAAAAAAAATCTGTGTATTGATCATAGAATTAGTTATGTGTCCATTTGTTATATTTTATTGAAAATGATTCAGGTGTTTTTTCCGACTGATGATTTAAACTGATACAAGCAAACTGTCTTGAGTCACACATAAAAAGGACTTTAATAGATTAAAGTAAATTCCAGGTAAATGAAAACCAGGTAACAAACCACTTCAAATCCTTCATGCAAAAACTTACTTCAGGAAAAAGCAATACATACAACTGGTTCTTTCATAGGGCAAAAAAACATGAAAAGTGAGAGGGAGAGAAATATGGAGGCAGAGCTGTGCAGTCAGAACAAAAACACTTTTTCTTTGTGGCCTTTCCTCTGAATAGGTCTGTTTACTTGGACGACTAACTATTGCATCAAGAAAGATAAATGTGAAATGCCCTATATGGGTCAAACTGTAGACAGGAATAATTCCAGCCTCCTGAACCGGGCTACATGCTGTTACCCACTATGGTCCATCTAGGTCAGGTTCAGAAATAGCCTTGTACTGAAAATCAGAAGGGGCAAGTGAAAGGACGCAATTGTACATTTCCCTCTGTTTTGATCTTTTGGTGAAATTCTTCCTGCCCCTTAAATCTTAAGCATACGTTCCCTCTAGAGCTGCGTGATGCCTTCCTTCCTGTGTGGAAACACATCAGCACTTTAGGTTTGTGTACCAAATTATGGTGGACCACAAACTACAATGCAGAGGATCGCACAATGCCAACTCTGTAAAGTACGGAATGTTAAAATTAGAACAAGTACATGTAGAAAATGATATCTGCTGTCCATGTTTCATATTAGACCATGTTTAACTTACAAAGCTGTTGTATTAGGTGATTTTAGAATTTTTTTTTTTATCTATGAGTATATGACGGCAAACGTTTAACCTACACAACGCACTGAAAAGAAATTACACCCCAAGAGGACAGTGTACCGAAACAATTCAATGCTCTTACAGCTCTCACAGAAATGTGCACTGTTGTAACGAAGCAAAGTAGAGACACTGCAGATCTTTGGAGAATTTTTGCTGAAATCCTGAGCCTAGACCTCAACACAAAAATCAGTAGCCTCTTTTAGACAGCACTTCTGACCCAGGAATATTTCACCTTTATTCCAGAATGACGTCCGAGTAAACAAAATGGTGGGATCATTTGGTCCCACCTCTGGTCCTGCAACTTTGTAACCCCTCTGGAGGTAGTAACAGAGCCATGATAAAAGTGGAATCATGATTTTGGAACCAAGCTCTCATTCCACAACCAAGGTGTATTGTTTTGATGGCGTATTGGGTGTGCGACTCCCACGCCAGGAGGATTTACAAAATGAGCATGGGCCGTGTACAGTAAACAAACATATTAACATGAGCAGAAAGATGTCAAACTGAGGAGATGCCGAGGTCCACAAGCTGTTGCCACTTCAGGCGGAGGACTTTATCCATGCTAACATTTGTGGAATGGTGAAAGATGGCCTGACTCTGGAGAGGTTAGCTAAGAAGGTGAAAAAGTGCTATGCTCGGGGTATTTCTGACGTGCAAATTATATGTCACACTATATGCTGCGTCACCGCCCCATTGATTCCAGAACACAGGTCCACTGTGTAAAAGTCCAGCCCATCTCACCTCTGTTACTCTTTTGGTGTGGCTGTGGAAATTTGTCAATGATGGGAAAAAAAAAAAAACTGATATCACCATCTCACTTTTTTTTTCTCCAGAATCTCTGTGTAAAAGTGGCTTGTGTAATGTGGCTGTTATGGATATAGGCAAGAGACAATTGTTAAAAATGTCAACAGATGATGAACTCCACCATGAAACAGATAAAACATCTTATAAGCAAAACATGTCAAAATCATCCACAATGAAACACTCCATTAACTTTTCCGTTATCCCAGTCTAACCTCGTTACCTACTTTTTAACCAGATGCCCAGTATTACAGCTCTTTTACAAATACAGAAAACAGTTATCCGACACTGAAGAGGCAGAATGAGAAACATTAAGGGCTACTCATTCATATATTTGAGTCATAATTTTCTAGCTATGTTGCTAATGAAGTGACCTTAATTACAAAACTTTTTATATTTAACTTTAAATTAGGTTTGTGAAATGTAGGCTCCTGTAAATTAGTGGGGATACTGGCAGCTCATTTGGTCTGTAAATGAGAAATAACACCCCTCCTAATTTCTTTTGGTGCAGTGTGTTTGAAAAATGTATTGGCTAAAACTTTATATTTCAAATTTATACAAGATTTAGAGATCCTTCAACTGCAGAGTGTCACCACTTAGTAGACTTCTAGTTTCAACTTCACTTTAGACTGCAGTGTTGCCTGAAATATGACACCACGAGCAATCATTTTTTGCATAAAAGACAATGAATGTACTGTTTAACCTTCAAATACATAAACAGTAAAAGCTATATGTTTAATAAACTGAAGCACCAATTCTATCTATACATTTAAATAATTCAGGTAAAATGCAGTTTCTCAACTTTTCTGCATCATCATATCTAACCCATTTGGAAATTCAGAGACTAAGCAGTGAATATGGAAATACCATCCTCTTCTGCAATACTGACTCATCAGTAAATCCCATGTAGTTTGACAAATGGCAGTGGTCAAAAACACTTGTTTTTTGTTTAGTTAATGCATTTTGCTGAAAAACTTGCTTTGTTTTGATATAACGTTTGAATTTACTCTGCTATGTCTATACAATCACTGAATATAAAAATACATGATTTTCGCTGTAAAAGTGTAAAATGTAGAAAATATTCAGATTAATGCTGATAAATGACTTATAAAAGGTTAAATGTGGAGGAAAACTGATTTGTAAGGCACCACAAAAATACCTCAAAGTCTTGTAGTGTTTCAAAATTGCACAATTTTGATGAAATTATGAAACGCTGATATTAAGTAAAGCATCTTGATTTGAGGGTACCTGTAAGTAGAGCATCCCCAGCAAAGTCCCTAATGACCAAAGTAATGCTGGACTAGTGTTTGACTAACTACTGCATGCGTTAGACACATACAGTAATCTGCTCAGCACACAAATTAGTCCTTCCCATTTCCTTAGTCTAAGGCAGCACAGGTTCCCATCAAGTCCACAGCAGCACTCAGCATGAAGTGGCACAGAATGCAGCCATGGAGGGGATCTGCACAAAGACACTATTCTGCAGGGACAGCTATGAGTCTGTATAGGATGTGGGGAATCTAGTATGCTGAGTAGGTTCAATGTGCATAAACAGCCAGAGAAAAACCATTATCTCTCTTGATATACTCTGACTGCACACATTTAATTATAAAGGGGCCAATGTACTGTCCCATTCCCCAGCCTACAGAAAACAGGGGCAGAACTAAAATTAGCTACCTTACTTATCTTTCAAAACCACTGAGCAGATGTTCACTGGCCTACATGTATTGCTCTGTGTACACAAACATGTCAACAAAGTCACCAAAGAATAAGATAGATTACATTGTGCATATAGACACGCACAAATGTGTATTCCGTTTTGTATCACTCCACTTCTGATGAGACTATCTTTAACAATCCAACCTGAATACACCATCTCTGCACTACTGCACTAGCTGTCCTACATTTTGAGAATGTGTCCCAAATCAGCATTCCCTTCCCTCGACTACTGCACTATATCTGAGCTAGACTTTTAGATAATGCTATAGTCCCCTTCTCTTTAAATATGGTGACTTTCATTCTTCACGCCATTTTTTCTGGGTAATCTGTCAGTTTTACACAATGAACAAACTACAGAACAGGTGTTTAACTGGCATTTACACCATGAAAAGCAAGACAGAAGTGTCTATGCTTATGAGAAAGAGCTACAACACACTGTAGCTTATTAACATGCATGTACACTGACTCCCGAAAAAACCAGGACCGAAGACAACTGGACTCGGCCTCTCTGGACACAAGTCAAGCGGGCCAAACGTTCAGTTGGAGCAAAAACACCAATTGAGAGTCTGTGCTCAGAGGACAAAGTGCAGATTAAGAGCAACTGCAGTTAGTGAATGTTACTGTCACTGAGCCAGCTAGCCTGTGTTGAAGCAGACATAAAGGTTATCATGATAAGGTACTTTAAACCATATCTAACTGATGACGCTCATGAATTACTGAATGTTAAGAAGGACCCATAGGAAATAAATTAGCTTCTCTTTAGCTTACATCTTTTCTTTGAGGATAGAAGCAGAGAAAATGTTTTTTTTTTTCTCTTGCAGAATACCTGTCAAATATAATCTGTAAAGCAAGAGCATTATTGAACAGAAAATGAACTACTTTATCATTTACCCTGTTTTATGTCATTGCAAAACATCTTAACATTTTCTGCAAATAAGGTTTAGCTATACCAGTCAAAACCTAATATTAGCAGGTGTGACAAATATTGGAACCTAAAGGCATAAGACACTGCATTATTATAATAATTAGCCACAATATCCATATCAATAAACAAGATACTAAAAAATCCTGACTCACAACACAATTAAGTGCAGTTACAGGTCAACACTGTAGTCATAGAACAGGAATTAGGAATTAAGAGTAATTTAAAAGTTTGTTAGAGATCTCTGAACAGGTGTGTGTGCGTATATATATATAGAACTAAAAGTTTGATTTGGGCTGGGAAACATTAATTAGATGAATCAAGGGATATTCCTACATTACACAATTTACAAGACCAATTCCTGTGGACACTTACTTGATTAACATTTCTGACATGTATCAACTGTAATATCAGTGGTACTTTATTTTACATATTTAAGTTACTGCTTATAGATTATAGATAACATGCATAATTCCTGACTCAAAACACATTTAAATGCAGTTTTGGGGCAGCATTGTGATCAGAGAAAAGAAGAGTTGGAAAGACTGTTAGTAAAGCTCCATGCACAGACTTTCTTTTGGTGAGCATTCTTGTTATATGTCAATTGTGAATATTCCATTAGTGCTGCTTTATTTCATTTATTATTTAGTTATTGCCGTTTATTGATATAACAGATATATATGGTGCTTAGTTTTATTTTGAATCACGTTTTGTTTTAAGTTTACATAGGCTGAAAAAACAAATCCATTAACTTTGCTTGAACCCAACACTGAGAAGAAAAACAACGAGTTAATTAATGAATGAAAGTTGTAGAATCTGTATGTTCAGATGCGTTTCCCTGTATTCACTCTGCCCTAAAATGCAAACATGCCCATGCAGCTGCACGTAGAGGACAAAACAAGCCTTGCACTTGCCTGGATCAGTCGGCTGACAAACCTAACAGACTAATAATAGGGTATTCGAAAATATCCGAGTCATTAGTGGGCTGAGAGGATTAGTGCACGCGTGGTGGTGTGGACTAACAGCCCTACAGGAAACTACTCTGACGCGGACTGTTTCAAAGTTCAGGACCGATGAATCTGGAGCCCGAACAGCTCGGACTGCGGGGAGACTTACGCACGCTTGGAACGGTCGTGGTCCTGTGAGAAACGGTACAAAGTGCCGGCCAGGACAAATGAGGCGACAGGTGTTTTGCATTAGTATCCGGGTCAGAATCAGTATCCTCTTCAAGATCCCAGCTTTTTTAGCCCAAGTTTAACATGAAGGACAACACATTTTGACAGAAAGTGCCAACAAACTCTCACAATATACATTCCTCTGGTTTAATTTCGATAGTCTAGTATGTGCCAGCTCCAATTTAACGAAATAGAAGAGTAAATGTTGGCAGGAGGAGCCGCATTTGGCAGGACACCCCGGGTGCCCAACTGAAAACACAGCCGCCTGGCTAACGGAAAAGCGAGAGTTTGGCACCGACCAAGACAAAGACGGCGGAAGCTAAATATTTAGAGTCCCGACTAACCCACAACCCTCATACTTCTTATCCCGCTAGTGTTAGAAAACTACTCGACATACTCAATAACAGTTTACCTTCGTCAACGACTCGGCTTTTGCAGTTGGACTCGAAGTGATTTCTGCTCCTCAACCCGCTCACCTCCGCCATCTTGGTCTACTGAAATGTAACGTGGCTGACGTCAGAGAAGCTTTTTTTCTTCTCACGCGCTGCCTGTTGGAGTTCAGGCCGCCCGGGGCTGCTGCACCTGGACCACTACCACACACAAATAACAGCTTCACATACCCCGCAGGCATACTTTACATAACTCCAATATTAAAGTCACTATACCCACACAATGACTCAACATAACAGGACCGTTTATTGGAGATTTATTTATTCATAAATAATCCCCCAGGTGCTGAGCTGAGAAATCCAGACCCTTATCCTGGACTCTTCCCAAAGGACCCCATCTGTCTCACTGTGGTAATTCTGAGCACCAGACACTTTTTCCCCTTCATTCTACATCGCCTTACAGTTTATCATAAATATTAATATTTCATACTTCATTTATTTCGTTCATGGTTGTGCATTTCATTAGCAATAATCATCAAGTAAACAAACATACACACACCCATGCTCGAAAAGGAGCAGGGTGAAGACAATCTTATATTTCCTGCTCCCTTCTAAATAATGGTTAGCTATACACAACTGGCTATAAAGTCATACTGTATAAAGTTAGATAAACAAAACTAAATACATCCAAAGATAATACAAAATGAATACAAGACCAAGTGCAAAACTACATGTCCAGGAAATACAAAACGTAGGTAAACATATACCTGACAAAATGATGCAAAAGCATTATACCAGACCAAAATAACTAAATAAATATGTCACAAGATCCAATACAAATATGAAACTCAATATCAAAACTTATAAATAAAAAAAATGAAATGTCTTAAATTCACAGTATTGTGAAAATATCTTAGTCCACAATTACATTTGGGTTAGCAAAGTTCCAAGACCTGCCATTCCACCGCAGAAACTTTAACTTTATCAGGATTTTGAAAATGTCATTGCATTTCCACAGAAATCACCCAAATAAAAACTTTTTCTCCAACCCCAAACTTTTCCTAAAACGTGTTCCTAGTTTTAGAGTACAGGATTTTTCATATATTTCCTGGAATTATTGGAGGCAGAGCTGTGTGTTGAAGAAAGCTGATCGGTAGAACATACTTTCACTCTTCCACACTCATAGTATGTTCACCTACAATGGTTAAACCAGTGTACAACTGCAAATATATTTATTCCATTTATACAAGCATTGTGTTTTGATCATTTGGAATAGGAATAAAAACGGGAGCTACATGAGATGGATAATGAGGTCCATTTGTCAGAGATGCTTAAATGAGTACAAGCCCAATGACAAGACAAAATGTGTTCAAGGCTCCTACAAGTACAAGTGCAATAATCTGCCCATCCACATGCACTCTGGATAATGTCTGTATAGGTTCTCATTTGCCCAGGTCATCGTTCTAGGTAGTTGTTCTTGGAACTGAAGAAGTCTCTTGGATGAGAAATGAAACATTTTATTTTCAAAAGAGCTAAACTAGTCTAGTTAAACTGAAAAGAACTACCGAGAAAAAACTCTGAATAATAAGCCTGGACCTCACCACATGTATTTGCTGAATATGTGTCAAAGAAATTCAACAGGGCTTCAGGTCAGGGAATCTATAAGACTCAGCCTGATTTGAAAACATTTCCAGGAACTTTGTGGTGTAGTGGAAATGCAAATTGCACAGATTACCAGGAATTCCTTTAGCCACGCAGATAAATCAGTGGTAATAAGAATACCAAGGAATGTTGGTGGAAAAGAGACCAATGATCACATAAATTAAATGTAAAGCAGTAAATACACTATTTCTCATAAAGGATGAACTTTTTTCCCCCTCCCATCACAAAAATATTGAGACAATTATTCCAGTTTCATTGGGAATGCAGTATGTATGGCATGGAAACAAAAATTTCATCTAAGAACAACTTCTTGATCAGAGTATCAAGTATTCAGTGGCTTACCTTTACCCTTAACATTACCTACTTTGATGCAAAAAATCCCTTCATACAACTTTTCTCAGATAAACATGATATTTTCCACATTTTTCTGGTGCTTCCGGTGTTATCGAACGTCTAACAAGCATGATATTATTGCTTTTTGTTATGTAAATACAGGTCATACTAAATACTAACCTCAGCCAGAAGCCACTTCAAGTTGTACGTATGATGGTAATATAAAATACTGCGATAAAATACTCCCTTGTAGATTAATTTTCCTCTCGTAGCTCTGATGAGTCCCCAGACTGCAGGCAGGACTTCCTCTTTTCTCCTCTTTTAGATCTTTCATTTATAGATGTCATACTTTTCAACGTGTGTAACAATGGAAATTTGGAGTTTCATGTTGAAGAGGAAAAAAAATAGAAACACATGTAAATAAAAATGTTGAATTAGACCGTTTTAAAGACACCCAATATTTGAGAAAATTAATCATTAATTGATTAAATCTTTTGACAGCACTGGGAGAGCCAGTGTACACCTGTCTATAGCTCATGTTTTATGCCCATACACTCGACACAGGTGCCTTTTATAAAATCAGCTCCCTATCTGTTCCCAAATGTAGGCCTACATGTCTGAAAAATAAATCAGGCTCGAATACATGGAAATACAGATTCCATGGAAAGAAAACAAGGAGTTGAAAGCCCAGCAGCTCAAGTAACATTTCCCTCTGTGTGAAGGCCCCAGCCATCATCACAGAAGAGGATATTACATCCATAGCCTGTCTCTTCTCTTCTCTTCTCTTCTCTTCTCTTCTCTTCTCTTCTCTTCTCTTCTCTTCTCTTCTCTTCTCTTCT
>JAQQZY010000008.1:19812964-19836505 GCA_030068375.1 Ostorhinchus rueppellii
ACTACTGTAATCAGATTACAGGTATTGTCTATAAATGATAGATTTGATTCAACGACAGGGCATATGGAACATTAAAAGAGTACGACTGTTGGATGGGAGTCACAATAAGCTTGGCGGAGGTCTGCGCTCTCCGAGTCCTTTTCTAGTTGTGATATGTTTTTGTCAAAAACAAAAATAAAAAGTAAATAAAAAATTAATAAATAAAGTATACATTGTAATAATTAACTATTCATTCAAACACTAAAAATGGCAAATTCACTGTACGCTAAGTATTGAGTGATTTCAGACACAATCATTCAATTCAATACTCAAGAAAATATGCGATTTTTATTTGTTTGTTTGTTTGTTTCTTTCTTTCTTTCTGCTACAAAAAAATTCCATGTAAATATTAAATAAAAGACAGATACTCAAAGCTATACCCCTCCAGTGTTATGAATCCACATTCACATACTTTCATTTCTGATGTGATACAAATGCATTACCTCTGCCCTCTTCACCAATCGCCACGCCGTCCAGAACGTCAGCACGTGTTGATGCATTATTTACATGTTTGTTTGTTCTCCAACAAGCTGTCTGGGTGTTGTTAACGTTGATATTGATCAAAATCACCAACTGTGACGGAGTCCGCCTGGCAGGGCCATCAATGGGGTGTGGATGTGCCAGCTGAATCCAGGCCAGAGGGAGGAGGCTAATGTCTGCTTTAACACCGCAGCCAGCTCACACAGAGGGTTAGGAAACGGGCTAAAGCCTGGTTCACAGCACTGCCAGCTCACATACCCAGAAACACACCGCAGGAAATGTAACAGAGGCTGGAAGTCCTTAGAGAGACCTGAGAGGTGACTGAGTTGCTGTGACTTTTTCAGATATAGTTCTACATCTGGCAGGTGGTGTTGTAGTAACATCTGGACAGAAGGAGACGGAGTGGAGAGGTGTAATGTATATGTTACTTCTGCTGCCAAGTAATGCATGATAGACAGGGAGGTTAGACTGGATGTGGGGTGTTAATATGGGCTGATGCCAAGCCACGTATTTAGTTGGAGAGGTGTAATGTCTGGTTTTATACTGCTGCCAGTGGTAATGTTTATGCAATACACAAAAGGCCTTTTAGTGTCTTCTTCTAATCAGTGAAGAAAGAAATGTTTAAAAGGAAACTGAAAAAGTGTCATGTGTTAATGTAATATAGTTACATAAACACCCTATGTAACTAAAAAATGTAAGATATAATGGCTCAAACAGTGTAAGACTAGCTGCTGTTTGATATCAACCATTCCCAAAAGGTCCAAAAAACACTCCAACACAACTTTATATAAGCACACAAGCATGCACAAATCTAGCATATAGAACCACCAAAAGCAAAGAAAACTATGTATATGATGGAAAGAAAAAGTATGCGAACCCTTTGAAATTGGTACATGAATTGATCTGATCTGCATCTAAGTCATATAAGTACAAATACAATGTTCTCAACCTAATGCCACACAAACTGCAGATAAAACGCAAATAATAATGCCATGTCTTCACTGAACACAGCTGTTAAAAAGTCAGTGTTGCTGGAAAAAGTAAGAGAACCCTTAAATTAACTGACAGGTTGAACCTCTTTTGGTAATACCAGCTTAAAGCAAACACTTCCAGTAGCAACACCAGACCTATGCAATGTTCTGGAAGAATCTTCCACCATTTGGTATTACAGAACTACTTCAGTTCAGCCATATTCTTAGAGGATGCCTGGTGTGAACAGCTCTGTTCAGCTCATTCTAGGTCTGAGCCCCGACTGGACCACCTCCAGAATGGTGGACTTTCCATTTCTGAAACCATTCTGTAGATCAGGGGTGCCCAATCCTGGTCCTCCAGAGCTACTATCCCGCATGTTTTAGATGTTTCCATTTTCCAGCACACCTGACGGTCATTATCAGGCTTCTGCAGAGCTTGATGATAGGCTCATCATTTGAATCATGTGTGTTGGAAGAGGGACACATCTAAAACATGCAGGATAGTAGCTCACGAGGACCAGGGTTGGACACCCCTGCTGTAGTTCATTTACGCCTGTATTTAGAATCATTGTCCTGCTGTAGCACCCAGTGTCTGCAGAGGGTTTTAAGGTGGACAGCGACAGTGGTGTTCCTCCTTAATCACGTATGTTTTTTACCCTGCTGCCCAAAGGAGAGGCAAAAGGCATTATTTTTGCTTTGGTTTGTTTGTTTAACACTCTAGCAGCAAAACTATTGGTTGAATTCATACCTAACTGGGTTTGCAGATTGCCCGTGGCCCAAAATAGATCTGATTACATTTTGGGAAATGAAGGTTAAAGTTGAAATTTTTGTTATAATTTTTTAAAATCTTTTTTCTCCCAGTTACTTATAATGGGTGAAATTTCAAATGTCCATAAAAACCTACATTTTGTTTCAATTTACCTCAAACTTGGCACATATATAGAGGCAACTGATATGCGGACATCAGCACACACGTAAACATGATGACATCAGCTGGGTCAAAATAACGCTGCGTTCCAGGTAACACATAACTTGAGGGTTTTTTTAAACCTTCTGCTGGTGAAAATGCACTGGAATGGTAGTCAAACCTGTGACTTCCCACCTGTGAACTCGTGTACTCCCAGTTCCGAGCTCTGACGTCACATAGCCCATGAAATGCAGTGTTTATGCAAATTGGTTATTAAAACAAAGTATTTTCAGTCCACAGATAACATAACATAAAAGGTCGAACAACTTCTCTTGCCGTATGCACCATTTTAACTCCTCTGTTTCCCTCAAATAAGCAAGGGACGAACACCTTTGGCGATAGAAATGATTGTGAAGGAGCATAACTATATCTACAACCTAAAAGATGCATGTGAACAGGGTTAAAATGCTAGAAAGTGTTTATTTTGTACGTCAGTAGCATGAATCTTTATCTTCAAAGAGGTTTTTAATCTGAAAGTCTGAGGATGATTGGTTTGGCGTCCACATACAGAACGCAAGGAATTCATAGTGTTTCCCTTCATTTCAGCTAAACTCTTGATCTTGTGACTTGACTCATTATTATTTCTCCTTGTTTTTCAGGTGTGATTGATTGGCAGGTGTCCATTATCAGAGCTGCAGTCACTAATGCTACATCAGTACATAAAATATATTAAAACAGGTATGACTGGTCATTATAATTGTTTAAACAACCCTTATAGTAACAGTGGTCAACAGTGCTTTCAAGTCATTGCAAAAATCACTTTTGAGATGAAAGCTTTAGTGTTGTCCATAAAGTTGGAATCATTTTGTTTTCAGACACATTCTTCTTTTTTTTCCCTATCTATACTCATCAGTAATCACCTTTGACCATGTGCAATGATTACATAATGAGTCTGAGTTACACTTTATCAAGAGTAAATCACATTATTACGAGTATTTCAGGAGAAGAAGTACAAATATTTGATTCCAAGTTCATGGACGACAGTGTGTGTACAGTACTGTTAGAGCCATAATATCATTTAGGTATAATTTTGTATATTTTTCCTTTATATTAAGGATCGTGTTATGGTTTTGCATGTAGTCTTTTTCTGATATTGATTTGGTGTGAGGTTTGGAAAGAGTCAGCCAGTCTGTGTTCTATTGGTTTTGTCCTGCTGCCGCAAACTGACCCTCTGCTGTAAAATGCAGCGAAGTGTAGTAAAATGATGTGAGGTCACTTTGAAAGCACATGTTCGGAGGGGAGAGACTTTCAGTTAAGAAGAACAGGGAACAACAGTATATCAGACCATCCTTATCATCATTACTGTCATCATCATCACTGTTATTTTAGTTAATATTGAAAGTTCATTAGGATATAAAGGCAAAGAAACTGTCAACTTGATTTTTGTAACTTTTAAAATTTTCATTTTTTCTTGGAATAAAGAGACAGATTGCTTTATAATGCGACTGCCTTTTTTTTTTTTTTTTTGTCTTCCTTGTTTCGGATTATACTTGGAACAAACAAGTCAGCAAACTTCAGGTGCTGCAAGAAGCGGCCAAGAAAGTTTTGGGTTTTTTGTTGCCACTACAAGTACAGACAGTACAGTTACACCAGGGTCCAGTGACAGTCAGTCAGTCTGAAACATCACACACTAACCCTTTAACCTCTGACGTGTCTATGATGAGCATTCTCAATGTATGATTTATTTGAAATATTCATAAAAATTCAACTGGTTGCTTGATAGAAAAATTTTCAATACGTACTAATAGAATAGACCTTTTGCTTTTTATAGACATCTGAGCATGCTCAGTGCACCCCCTGCCACTTCTGCAGCTGAGGGAAAAACAGAACAGTGAATGAGACCGACTTGCTGTAAAAATAGATTCTTCTTTTTTTTTTTTTACACCGTTTTCTTTGTTGTTTTTTGTTTTTACTGTTTTTTGCCGTGTGTGGTGATTTTACTTTTTTTAAAACTGTGTTTATACTGAGTTTTGACACTGTTTCTGCTTTTTGGAGTTTAAGCAGGTGCCAAAAAGGATGGATTAAGTAACAATGAGCCTCGAAATGAAAACTACAGTGCCAAAATTTAAATACTTGTGTGTTCCAGTTCACAGTTCATGTTTAATATCCTAAATCTCTCACTGAGCTATATTTTGAGTACCTTATTTAATAATAAAAAAAAACCAACAACAACAAAAAACTGTCAAACTTCAATTCCTCTCTTTTTTTTTGTTGTTTTGTTATTCCACCCTGTTTTGACCCTAGAACACACAGTAAAGCAAAACCACTGAAGAAAAGGAACACATACTCCCAGCAGCTTTTATGACACTTAAACAGATGACAGTTCACCTGCAATAATACCTCAGGGGTTATATTAAACATGGCACACGAAAAGGTGAAATAATCTCCATCAGTGATTTCTTTTAGATAAAACAGTAATAATCTAAAAGTAAATCTGCAAAAAAAACTATAAACTATTAAAACAAAACCCTACTATATCAAATGATGGATCATGGTGGGAGACAGTGTGATGAAGTTGACCATTTAGAAGCAAAATCTGCCAAGAATGAACACATCTGCATACTAATGTGCCCTGGTTGCCAAGAAAACCATCATACGCCACTGAAAGGCTTTGTAGGATTCCACTGTAGACGGATGAAAAGCAGCACTTTACAGTCAGAAAATGACTGATCACTCACAGTAAAACCAAGTTAAGTCTAAACTGGTCACATCGGAGCATCACTTACCTGTTTAATTAAAGGATCCACAACAAGACAATCTCCTATTTTAACGAACATCAACTTATATTTGACTTTATCAGCAACAGAAGGGTATCATGCTGCCTTCAAAGCAACAACAAAAAAAACTTGGTCCTCACTCAAATTCTCTTCATTTTCCAACTTTTGAGTTCAGTAAAGGCACATTATCAAACACGATGATTTCATTTTGGACTGGACCGTACAAAGAGGGGTCTGATCTCTCTATTTGTGCTGTCTGTTCTTGGCTTCAGTCGTGGCTCGCTCTCCTCACGACCATGTTTCACTTTGTCGCCCGATTCTCCCTGCTGAGAGGGGACTGTCACCCAGCACTCTGCCAGGCCCGGAGCTGGAACACACACACACACACACACACACACACACACACACACACACACACACACACACACACACACATACAGACCCATCTCCTCGCCCTGTTTCTTCATCTTTATCCTCTTCATATCTGATTTCCTTCTTACACGTTCCCTATATTTAAAGTTCTCTTGCTGTTTTCCCCTGTGCCATCTTACTGGAAAACTCTTTCCTCTGGGCAGATTTGAAGCATGTGGTGGCCAGAGATTTAGACAGATATATCTCTCCCATTAACATCTGCGCCCCTGGCCTGCTCTGCTCTTTCCAGAAGGCCACCACATACACCCCCACCCACACATATACAGCACTGCACACACACACACACACACATGCTGCAGTTCAGCCATGGTTGACAATCAAGGACAGTTGGTTTTGAGCAGTGTCAGGACAGTTAGACTCTCACGGGGAGTCTCCAAACTACAGGCGACTGGCACACAGACAAACACTCAGAGAGCACATTTACGGCCAAACACTGAACGCCATCTGTCAGTCACTGTAGGAGGATATTACTGCTGACACACACATGCACACAGACGCACACACAGCCACTTTCTGTCTGCCTCAATCTGTATTTATCACACAAAATTCACACCACAACAGGCTTGTTTTGTCGTGTGACTGTGTGCAAACGTTTGCCTTGTGCATATTTGGAGCATGTGTGTAAACAGCATGTCTGTTTCATCAGGAATGTTGTCTTTGTGTTGCATCTTATGAACCACAAACAATGATTCATTTCAATTTTTTGCAGCCATGAAAAACTACGGCAAGAACTAACATACATCGGAGTAAAAGAGTGACACCCATCATAATGCAGTCAGCTGACGTAAAACTAATTGGAACTTCATGTTAAACACTGTCGCAGTGCGAAAAAATGTGTGTGTCTGCTGGTTTCCAAAATGAGTCATTTATAAAGTGTTCATATGGTGTGAATTATTGCTTTATTATGAGTTGATCAATCTTTTACTAATGTCTCACAGATGTGTTATAAACCATTTAATATAGTGTGCTGTATTGTGAGGTCATGACAAATACTTTTTTCTACTGATATGCAGATAAATTGATGTTAATATTAATAAACACTCACACATTTATTCTGGGCAATCATGTCAGTAGGTAGGTTTATCAATCAGTCATTAATAAATGGATTTAATTGCCATAACTGTTCTTTAATTGTGTTTATCCGAATCAGAATCAGAAACGTTGTTCATATCAGGACGGGAGTTTATGCAGAATATTCTGATAAAGAGGAGAGAAAGTGCAAAACAACAGCCATAAATACAATCACAGAATACAGAAAGAATGACTCAAAATGAATAAATTAATTATTTTTTTAAAAAAAGTGCAAAGACAGATCAGGACATTGTTTGAGGATTACAGTTGTTCTGTTGAGTCCAGAAATCTCCACTGTCATCTCCAAATAAAATGGAAAAGTGGTTGGACTGTGAAAATACTGACTGTGTTTGTTTCTATGAGCATTTATTTAGTGCTTTTTTAAATCATTAATGAGGCCAATGATGTGATGTAATCATAACTTTGGATAAACTTCTATGTACAAGAAAGTTTTATGCGTAACATCCTTATCTGTGAAGTAAATAGTTCAGTTATTTGGAGATTATCAGGAGTGAAGTAACATAAAAACCCATGATGATCCAACACTGTGTAAATAATCCACTGTACTTGTTCTGAAGCACATGTGCATTTACCCTATAGGGACTAATAATCTGAATCTAAAATATCTCTTTTTGTAAAATTAAAATGAATTTCAAACTGGAACTGAGCAGATTTTGACTAATTCATTCCATGTCTGTAGAGTGTGAACAAACACTTATTTAATGAACTTCGTTTTCCAGTAGATCTACTTTCCATTGTGATTCAAACCTCAATAACAGCAGATGATACATGCAGCCTGAAATAATAATGCACATGGATGTCATTCTGCAGCTCCATCCTCTCACTTCCCACAACCCTGCATGGACAAAGAGAAGTGTCAACACCACCTCTCTAACTGCACAATTAACATGCAAATGAGCTCTGTCGCTAATGGCGATGGCACAGCGCTCTTATGATGGAAATATGCTTTCTGTTTTGGCAGTATGGGTTAAACATTAGTCTGTGGAATCAGCTGAGGACAGGAGGGCAGGAGGCCCCGAGGCTTCCCCGAGGGCAGAGAGAGGGAGGTAGAGAGACATAGAGACAAACAGGGGATGGCCTCTGCACCTGCTTCACTAACTATGACCACGACACACACACAGAGGACGACCAGGCGGTTCTAATCAGCCTCGTTCGGGCTGTCAGCCTGGTCAATAAGTTATCCCCTCAACTGCTTTTGTTCTACAAGCAGCTCGGGCTGATGCGGCCACTGCCCCTTATTCAACTAGAATGTATTTTCAATTGCCACCCTCAGGCATGAGCCCTGCAGCAAGAAAACAAACCAGCTGACCTCTTCATATCATGACTGCAGCAGAGCTCTGCAGGGTGGACGTCTGCTTTCACCAGAAAACTTCAAGCTTTAACTGTCTCGACTGCTTGTATGGATTTGACATTTGATATTATTTGATATTTGGCTAAAAAGTCTTGATAAAACTCATAAGGCATCATTAAAGGAGATGGCAAGTCTCTGTGGATTTTCTTAATTAAAGCTGATTTGAGGTTGGGATTTAATGTTTTGGAAAAAGCAGAGCGGTCACAGGCTGACAGCATTATTGCCTTGTTAGCATCTGTGTCCAAAAGTGAAAAGAAAGGCCGGACAAAGCAGTGTCCCTCCAAGTGATAAACCTTGAGTGGCTGCAGTAACAGGTGTGTGCTCTGCAAAGGGCCGCCCATTTGTCAAGTCTCATGAAAAGAGGAGCTGACGGCTACAAGTCCATTCAGTCATCACCAACCGGTGTTTAAAGCAAAACACACAGGATTTATGGGGGACCTGTACCTCCCATCTGTTTATTTATTCATTTATTTATGTGTTTACACTCATAACCCCTGCACCCAGAGGATGGATGTGTTTTTAAAAGTAGTAAAACAGTTATTGTACGTGACAAAATATTTTGTATTTGTACATTTTTCCCACACCTTTTTAAATTAATCTATATAATTATTCGTAATAATGCATGGTCTGAACTAACAGATATTCCAAATCTTTTATTGCGTCAGCTGTCACACTTTTAGCACTCATTTTATATGAGATTTTTTAATGTCAGCAGAATTAGCAGGGTCTTTTAGTATTTATTGTTTATTTATGGTGATTATTTACAGTATGTATTTGTTGTTGTCTTCCATACCATACACTGATTCCTGTTTGTCACATTTCACTTTGAATGTTGACTGATGTCTATGAGCTGTAAATGAACTGTCTGTACAGGATAAATGCAGTTTTCTGAATCTGCATCTGATGCTTCACAAGGCCTTTTTCTTCAAACTTACATGGATTTACATGATTCAAAGTGCTGATAAAATTTTGATATTCCAAAAGGATATTTTTGTCAAAAACATCTCATTTTTACTGCAGTTTTCACACTCCAATTCTTATCTAGAAACACTGACAGAGCACCAGAGGAACTGGATTTTTTTTTTTTTTTTGCATTTTCAGCTCAGAAGAATTCAAGAATCCTCCATCTGAGAACAAAATGTAGCATTTTCACTTCTAGTGTTGCACTGAAAAAAGCCAGAAAACATCCTCATTTACAACTGCCACGATCACCATTTGTTCTGCATATTATTTGCATTATTATTCTGAGTTTTATTTTGTTGCTTTCCACCAAATGATCCTCTTCAGTGGACTTAGCAGTGCTTCATGGCAGCAGTAACAGCAGCAGCAGCAGCAGCAGCAGTTGTCTCTGCTTTACTCAGCTCCTAATTAGCCAGAATTAAGAAGTATTTCTCTGCCCATTGAAGAGTCCATTTCCTTTGAAACCGGAGCATAATAAACCTTAAGTAATTACCCCAACTCATGACTATTAACTCGCAAACTGCCAGCTTCCCTTGACAACATCCTCCTCAGTGTTGTGTGGTTAAAAGGCCATTGCAGCTACCCAGCTATTTACATCCCATCTGGCAGCCTGCGAGGGACAGACAGGCTATACTCATTCCTAAAGACAAAAAAAGAAGTGGAAAATGAACTCTTTCACTCTTCCCCAACTTATCCACTAACACACAGAACTTGTGCTTTCTTCGCTCCAAATAAAAGTTACAAAAGGCCTTCTTCTTCTTTTCTTTCCCTCTTTATTTTTTTAATCCACACACTCATTTGCATGCGCCGAGGCCGCAGAGGGGGTCTGAATATATAATCTTCTGCATTTAGTAGCCTGTAATCCCGACGCCTCTCTGTGATGTGATTTTCTTCTCTTGGTCCCCCATGAACAATTAACTTGTAATCTCCACAAACATACATTCTGTCGCTGCGGAGATGAGACGGAGAAACACCCAAGGGACCCGCCGGACAAACCGCCCTGCGCTCCCAAGGCGGATCACTCCGAGGCTGTTCCAGGGGACTATTCAGCCGGGCTCCATTAGGCTGCAGCCTCGGCCCTCATTTCAGACTCATTTTCCTTTTCTTAACAGTCGTAAGAGCTGCGCGGAAATGTCAAATAAACCCTGTCTGGTCGGTAGATACATCAGTCATAACCTGATGTAAAGGCCAGTGTGCGTAAAATGGAGAGAGTTGATGATGGAATTGAAGAGAACTTGTCAAAAACTGAAACATTTATTTAGTTTAAATCATGATTCAGGTTGTTTATGAGTGTATGAGAAAGGTGCGTCTGAAAGTTGTGCCATATGAAAAAAAAATAAATAATCCAATCAAGATCATTTTCAATGAAATTAGAGACGAAAACGCACCGAGTCAACGGTCATTTTCATAAAACATGCTGATAATTTTTTCTACAATACACTGGGTTTATCTGTGACTTAATTTTTCTAGCAAAAATATTGTCTTGTTAATTTGAAAATGATCAGGCCATCAAATATTTTAATATCCGTTGGAAAACTTTATGAAAATCTTTCTGGACCTGAGGCCTGCATCACTAAAAGAACAAATTAAACACTGAGTGTTGAGATTAGGGTCAAATGAAAACACATTTTATATCAAAATTAAACTAAGACGCACTGAAGAAAAGGGTCATATTATAGGCCTATAATTAAATTAATTATTAGAAAAAAATTATAATTAAAATATATAATTAAAATAGTTTTTTAAATCATAAATGTTGTTTCAAGATCATACAAATGCGGTTTGAAATAAGAGGAAGGCAAAAGTGTATGGTCCATAATTTCTGTTTTATTGAAATTTTATCCAGGACGCTTGGCGATAATAAATATTTCATTAATCAACAATGTACAAAAATAAAGACACGGGGTCTCTGGGCATAACAAATTCAGTTCAGCAAAAACAATCATGCTGTGATGTCATCATCAATAATACAACATCATGCAGGAAACTAAAAAAAAAAGTGGAAATCAAAGCACAAATGGACGTACAGTGAGGCACAAATAAAATAAATCTAAAAACTTAGATTCTTCCAATAAACCCGCAGAGGCAGGGTCATGTTCGCCAAATACACAAATGTCATTATTTTTCATACATACAACTCAAGTTTAAAATCCTTGTTACAAGGCACAGAGAGCATTCTTCGTTTTCACAAAAAGACGCCTGATACAAAAGAAAACATAAAACTAAACCAAATGTTCATGCAGCCTCTTTCACTTTTCACATTGTGACTAAACTGCTTTAGTCAAACAATAGGATTCAGACAAGTTTGTCTTTTTACCTTCAATTGGCAAACTCATCAGTCTATATAAGTCCTTGTTACAAGGAGGAAAATAACACTTTTCTCATACGTTAAACAAGAAAACAGACAGAACAGCATGCACCAGTGAGGCCAAATTAAACCCTCATGCCCTGAATTCTCTATTTACAAACACATTCCAGTCTCTGCGTGTCTGTCACACAACTTTGGGCATCATTTCATCCCGTCTTTGCCCTCCCCTGTGAGTCTCGTGAGGCTGGTGGAGGTGATGGGGATGTGAGGAGGAGGAGGCACCTGGCAGATGGTGCAGGGACACGGCAGTCCGGCCCAGTGCTGGAAGCCGGAACCCAGCTGAAGGGCCGGGGGCGCAGTCGGGGAGCCCTTCATCAGTGGGTGAGGCGCGCGCATCGACGTGAGCCCGGGCAGCGTACTGGACAGCGTGGACGACGTGGATGAAGACAGCGCGCCTCCGAGGAGCGGGTGCACCTGATGCGCAGCTGCGGCGGCGGCGGCGGCTGCAGCGACTGGGCCCCCGGAGTGTCCGCCGGCGCCGGCGGCGTGAGCCACGGTCCCGCAATGGAAAGCGGAGTGCTGCCCTCCGTAAATCTCCCCTACGAGCCGCTTCATCTCATCCAAGGAGCTGGTGAGCATCAGGATGTAGTTCCTGGCGAGAAGCAGCGTGGCGATCTTGGACAGCTTCCTCACAGAGGGCCCGTGCGCGTAGGGCATCACCTCTCGGAGGCCGTCCATGGCCAGGTTAAGGTCGTGCATGCGCTTTCGCTCCCGGCCGTTAATCTTAAGGCGCAGCGCGTACATCTCCTCCTCTGTGACTTGTTTCTTTAGTTTGTACTTGCTGCTGTTGCTGCTGCTGCTGCCCACTGACTTGGCGTCTCCAGACCGGGACAGGTGGTCGCCGCCGCTGATCTTCTGGCGCTGCTGTTCACTGCCCTGCGTGGAGGAGGACACGGAGGAGGCGAGGTGGTGGTGATGATGGTGCGGGAGATGTTCTCGAAGAAACATGCCGTCCATGTCCGGGGAAGAGGCTCTGCTGCTCGGGCTGGAGTCTGAATTCATTTTATGGGTTCGCTTCCCAGGTTGTTGGGTAGGAGGTCGCTGCTGGCTTCCTCCCTCTCTCTCTCACTCTCACTCTCCTCTCTCTCTTCTCTCCTTTTTGCCTCCTGTCTCTTTGTCTCTCTCCCTGGAGCTTTTAGTCACTCTGGTCACCTGATGTAGTCTGTATCCCGTCTTGTGTGTCCCACGTTTATCCTTTTTATCACATCAGTGAACACTTACTCTGTGTCTGCCGCTTCCTCTGTGTCTGCCTCTGTTTCTCTGCGGTGAGGAGGACACTGATAGTGGCTATTTATATGAGCGGGCAGACAAAAGCGGCTTTCCTATTCAGAACGCCTCGTTAGGAGGATGACGTGCCCGTTAGAAAAGGGGCGGTGTGCTTTGACTGTCCCAGTGACCGCGGTGCGCAACCATTCACTGCCATTGTCAGGACACTATTGGGGGCACGGCGCGCTTCTTCTTCTTCTTCTTCTTCTTCTTCTTCTTCTTCTTCTTCTTCTTCTTCTTCTTCTTCTTCTTCTTCTTCTTNNNTCTTCTTCTTCTTCTTCTTCTTCTTCTTCTTCTTCTTCTTCTTCTTCTTCTTCTTCTTCTTCTTCTTCTTCTCCTTTTTCTTTATCTTCTTCTTCTTCTCCTTTTCTTTATCTTCTTCTTCTTCTCCTCCTTTTTCTTTATCTTCTTTTTCTTTTTCTCTTTTGGAGGATGACTTTAAAGTTACTCTTCTTTGGACACACCGGTCAGTTTTACTTCTCTTAGATTTTAGTTCATGTAATTGTATGTCAGACGTTGAAGTGATGTTGATAGTCTAAATTATTTGTAAAACTTTCTTACAACTGTGGAAATGTACTCGAGTTATACAACTTTGTTCGGTCGTCGTTTTGTTTATGCGCAAAATAATTTTTTACGCATGAAATTACGCATAAAAATAACCTCGTGGATTTGTTGCATGATGTAAATATTTATTTAAAACATGACTTATAATCACTCTCAAACCCAGGTCTTCAGCCTGTCAGACATTCAACTCCTTCGTCCGGTGGTTGCCTGAGGGAATGAGGAGGAATGGAAGGGAAATTGCTTTCCCACTGAGCGGCTCCTGCAGCCGCAGGGGAGCAGGGCCTCTGCAGGGACAGAGGTAACATGCCCGCTCCGACACGCAGCACTCTGCTGGCCATATGGCAGCATGTGGGCGTCAGTGTTTGGCCCCAAACATCACGTCTGGACCTTCATAAAACTTTGTCTTTAATTATCATTTTTGCATTTTGCTACAAGGTGATTTTTAAATGTATTTTAATATTGCACAAATAAAAAAAGACAAAGACAATAATAATACAAATAGGACTGCTACTACTACTAACAGCAATAATACTAATGATTATCATTATTATTATTATTATTATTATTATTATTATTATTATTATTATTAATATTAATATTAATAATAATAATAATAATAATAATAATAATAATAATAATAATAATAATAATAACAATAACAATAACAATAATAATAATAATAATAATAATAAAGTGGACCTTCAAATGTTCCTGTTCATGTACTAAAAAGTTTCCAAAAAGTTTTAGTTTTAGTGACAAATGTTTCTTAATTGTACTGTTATTATCAATTAATTGTTTAACCAATTATCTGTACATTATAGTTTTTGCAGTGTCCAGTTGTTGCAAAAGAAAAAAAAGATTATATATTTTTTTCATTTCACGATCCAAAAATAATCTCAAAGGGAATATAAATTGTATTTGTAACACTAGGCCCTTATAAATAAATTATCTATGTGTAAATCAATAGTTAATTTATTAATAATAGTTCATTTGCAAATAAAAAGTAGGCTATATATAGATTATTTTTATATTTGTGATGTAAAGTACAATCACAAAAGCTAAATAAAGTTTAATAATGTAAATTAATAGCACAGTTCAGTACATGACATTTCAGAATAGTGTGAATGTCTTTGTTGATGTGTGAACCACAGTGATAACAGTATTAAAATATTGGGACAATACATTAAATTGGGTCAGTATTGACTATATTGAGCTGTTGAGAGTGCTCTCTCCACTCTGAAGAGTCTACTCCAGATCTGTTTTGTCGAGGTGGAGTGGCGGACCAGGGCACCAACAATAACATGTGGAAGTAACTGAAGCACTCGTCCTTCTGACCAAAAACCTCAGCATCCCTCCATCCATCCATCTGTCCGTCTGTCCGTCCATCGGTCCACCCACCCACCCAGCCAGCCAACCAGCCCAGCACTTCAAACCCCGATAATAAAGTCTGTCTCAAATTCTACTTGGTGCTCTATCCTTTGCCAATGAGATCCCCCTCGTAGAACAGTAAAAATGTGTATTCACGGCCTCATTGTTGGCCCAGCAAAAGAGCCCTTCTCATAAAGGTGCTGCCAATGCAAAGAAAAGCTCTGGTCGGCTTTGCTCTCTCTTGGTGGCATTTGAAAGTGTAAAGCTTTGAATACCAATTGCTTGAACTGGACATATGTGAATCCGCTGTAAGCCTACTAATCCTGTCCCCAAGTGTTTCTTTGTGTGTGGGGCAGCCTCGCACACCCAAGAGAAAGTGTTCCTAATCCGGCCAATGTGGAAAAATGTGTGAATGAGAGGCAGAGCTGAGGGAGAGCTGGATCCTGCTGTAGGTGCATGTGTGTGTGTGTGGCTGGGTCAGGTATCAGTTTGTATAGAAACAACTGCTGGTGAATGACAGTTTTACTTTATGTATTTTGTTGTACATGGGTGTATGTGGGCTTGTGAGGCCCACAGCTCCACACCACCCAGGACACTGGTCTAAATGGAGGCAGTTATTCACCGTTCCACAGACGACGGTCGCAGCAGGTCGCCTCTAATGTGCTCTTTTCACTGCGTAAAGCTCTGTGCTTCCCTTTTATTCCTCTTTTTGTGTCTTTTTTATCTTCCTCTCTTTCCTCTCACTCTGTTTCTCCTCCGTTTCTCTGCCTGCCTCCTCTCTCCAGATCCATACTTTTTCTCTTTTTCTTTTTTTTTTTGAATAAGTGCCTCTAACTCTCTGCCCTCTCACATCAGTTTTGTGGGCAGCAAAAGGACAGTTGGTTTTCTGTGTGAGTCTGTGTTGTCACTGAGGAGTCGGAGTGAGCATTAATTGGAAGATGTGCTCCTTCCAAGATCTAACACATAATTAAAGACCAAGAGATGTGAACATGCTCTCCTAAAACAACCTCTTCTCTCTGTGTCTCCATCTCCTGGGTGGGCCCGGCCACGAGGCCCCCTCTAATAAGCCCAGGGCAGTAAAGAGTGAATGGAGGTGTTCCTCTGGCAGAAAGTAAAAGCAGTGCAGCCCACAGTGCTGTCTCTGTGACACAAACAGTGTCGGTCGAACACCTCTGAGCTGGAAAAAGAAGGGAGACAATGCACACCCGGAGGGAGACACAAGGTCAAGGTCTCAGCCAAAGGTGTCAAGGTTGGCTTCACAATGTAATCTGTTACAAAGAACTGATACTGTGTCTGCAAAGTGATCGGTTTTGCTTGTGTTTTGGTTGAAACGTGTCTGGTTTACAGTTTTTCATATAATCACCCTTACAATGGTTTTAAAGATTTTTTTTAACAACATCCCACTGATAAAAGGTCTCTATATTTTATGGTTTTGCCTGTAAAACGTTCCCATCTATCTGCCTTACGCCACCATCAAACAGTCAAAATATAATACAGGACAGACACACTCTGCGTATAGGTTACTCTGTGACCTGATGGCATAGTTTTATTCCAGCATAAAACAAAATGAACAACATCCCTTGGTTGTAAATGCAGTTCATAAAGATAATACAGTGTTAATTTCAGAGATTCTCACACTAATATTGCTCAACACTTTTATGAAATGAGTTCTTGCATTACTTCCAGTGTATTGTCCTCACATATTAGAAATTATACCCCCTTAATTCACAGACAATACCCAAATGAAAGTGTTTATAAGCCCATTTAAAGGCACATTAGGAGGTTTTTGGTGATGCTGACATGTCCCTTGGAAATTATCTTGTTTTTATCCTGACAATATGAAAGTAACCTTCTGTGATGTTCCTGTAATTCTTTCACAAAAAAAAAACAAAAAAACTTTTATATACGGGAAGAACTGCGGTTTTGAACTATATGAATTAAAAATGTAGTTATTTTTGGCATAAAATACAGAGCGTATCTGAGTAATGAGGAGACCTGAAGTTTAATCAACTGAATGCATGTATAGTCCAACTGCTGAACTTTAAGTCTTTTCATGTATTCCTTCAAAGACGCCATCAAATCCCAGTTTGAAGTTTCACATAAAGCGGGTGAGGTTGAGACATTAGAACGGCAGATGGAAGACAGCAACAAGAGTACCGACGTCTCAGAGTGAAGCCAAGAAAAACACCAAGCTTACATTAGCGATAAAAAAAAAAATAAAAGGTGCACTGTATCACTGGGTTGTGTTTGGGTAACTTTTAAATAAAGTATGTTTCTTCTTGCTTTTCTTTGGACTAGTTCTGGGTAAAAGTGGATATCAATAAGATTTGTGTCTTTCTCTTTCCTGTTTTCACTTTTCTGAAAAATAAACAAACCTTCAAATTATTGAAAGCCTTTAATTAAGAAGATGATCAAACGGTTAAAAGCTCGTTAATTACAGACCTCACAACGATCTCCGCCAACATGAATATTGAGGTCCTAATTAATATTTGTGGGGCTGTTTTGTTCTTGGAAGACATTGGCGTTAATTAGGCAAAAACAAGTGAAATTAACATTTCAGTAATGAAAAAACATACCTTCATGTTTTTATTTCATTTGGTCTGCAAATGTTCTGATGCAATTCTATCATCTAAAAGCTTTCTGAAGCATGTTGATGATGAGCTTCATCAGACTGGAGATTATACACCCAGTTGGAGACATTAAAGTTTTAGCATCAGAAACTCAAAGACGGTTCTGCTTTGAAACTTTCGTAAAGTTTGCAACCAGCCACAGTGTGAAATGTGGAGAGTGAAATCCAGATTTGTTGTCAGATTTATTTCATAACTGCGTCAAAAAAACAAAAAAAGAAACACACACGTTTTCCTTTGAAAAAGAAAATCCCTCTTCAGCACAAGTGGATCCTCAATGCTTAACCTTCATTATCATCATCCTCAGTATCCTCCTCACCTCGGTCATCAGTCATCATCCTCCTCCTCTTTATCATTGTATCACACACACACACATATACACACACAAACATAATATGCACAAGCAGCCCAAGGAAACACACACAGGTGAACACACACACACACACACACACGACTACACACACATATACACACCACTTAACCAGTCTCCAGCCCGCCCCACCAGCTTTTGCAACAAGGTTCTCCTTTTAACTGTCCCTTTCAGTGCAGGACAATTGGCCACCTCCCATCGCCTCCTTTCAGGCTGCAGCTCCTCTTCTCCCCATTCTGCTCCCTGTGTCACTTTGTGTCCGCTTCGCCCCCTCGCAATGGGTGCACATGACCAGAAAATGAAGCAAGCGGAGGGAGAGCCCGAGAATGAAAACGAGTATGTTTGTGTGTTTGAGAGAAAGAGAAGCAGCAGAGAGAGATTAACATGTGTGCTTTAAGCTGGTGAGAGAGGGCCCAGGGAGGGAGGGAGTGCCTCGATCTCAGCCTCAAAAAGGTTATTATGGAGTAGCTGTGGAATCGGTGTACCAACAAATCACACATACTCCCTGTTCACACGCTGTCCGCATCTGCAAACACAGACTCTAAACACACATGTGCCTGTTCAGTTATCTCAGGCTGCAGGATGAAAAGCCTCTGGTTAGTGTTAATTATCACATCATTAACTGCTAATGAAAAAACCATCCAAACAGCTCTTCTCCTGCGCTCTGAGCTCACTTTTCCTCACCCAGAGGGACCTGGAGATGATTAAGAGGGATAAGAGGACAGTCAGTATCAGGTGCACAAAAGTTACTGATATCAGTGACACAAAAATCAACAGAACATGACCGAGTAAAGCTCTCTGCAAAAAAAAAAAAAAAAAAAAAATCAGTGAGGTGGTACTCCTTTAGATTGATTATTAATGCATTGACTATTAGGAGAAGAAGTCTCCACCATAATGTGAAATATGCACAGAGTAAAAGTTCTGCATTCCAAACTTTCCTGGAATACTATGTAAACACTGTGGGAAAAGTATCATTATGCAAAAAAACCCCCAAAAACAACGGCCTCTTATGGATATACTATTCAATCTGACGTCTTTTCTACTGCAAATGACTAAATTCGAGTTCTTTTTAACTGCTTCATATAACAATACATCATATACAGTAGGCTCATCATATGTTGTGCTGTAAAGCTTTAAAATGTTAACTTTTCATGGGTTCAGGAAGACAGGCCTGCTTTTGTGAAGTATTTTGCAGTTAATCTGAGAGTTTATGAAGTTTCTCAGCCCATGAACAACATTCACAAACATTAAATAAGTGCTCAAGACCAAAACATAGGGAAAGCTCCTGCCTACGTCCTAAACCTTCATTTCTAGAGAGCTTTTAATGATGATAAGGAGATGAAACTGGTTTCATTTGATTGTAAAGTATTTTTATATAAAACACTGTCTGTTATTTATTTATTTACTATTTTCTCTTGTTTTTTTGTTTCTTTTTGTTTTGTTTTGTTTTTTTTTATTTAATGTTTTTATTTTCAGACCGTTCTTTATCTTATACCACATGTTCCTCTTTACTCAGTTACTCTGTCATTGATGTCTGTGGATGTTGTTTGTGTCTCGGTGGACTATTTAAACACACTTCCATTTTGGGAATAACACTATCTGTATCTGTATGTGTATCTGTATCTATATCAGTACCAGTACCAGTATCTGTATCAGTATCTGTGTCTGTATTTGTATATGTATCTGTATCTATATCAGTACCAGTACCAGTATCCATATCTGTATCTGCATCAGTACCTGTATCAGCATCAGTATCTGTATCAGTATCACTAGCTGTATCTATATCAGTATCAGTATCTGTATCTGTATCAGTATCTGTATCAGTGTCTGTATCAGTATCTGTGTATGTATCTGTATCTATATCAGTATTAGTACCAGTATCAGTATCAGTATCAGTATCAGTATCTGTATCTGCATCAGTATCAGTATCAGTATCTGTATCTGCATCAGTACCTGTATCAGTATCTGTATCTGTATTAGTATCTATATCTGTATATCAGTATCTGTATCTGCATCAGTATCTGTATCTGTATCAGTATCTGATACTGAGACCTACTACTAATGAAGACATGCAGTTAAAAGTCTGTAAAAATTAAAAATCCAAACATATAACCACCATAATGTCAACATGTGCCAATGAGCTTCTTGCTGAAGCGTTAACAGCTTTCATAAATACAGGCTGTGCTGTTGAACTTGCTCTTGAACAGTTGTGAAGGTCACCGCTTCCTTCCTTCCTTCCTTCCTTCCTTCCTTCCTTCCTTCCTTCCTTCCTTCCTTCCTTCCTTCCTTCCTTCCTTCCTCCCAGTGGGTGAATGAATCAGAGGCGGGCCTGCTGATGAGGAGGCAGCAGCAGTGATATAAAGCTGCTAACTCAGATTGTTCATCGTTGCAGCTTGTCAAAACTGAAAGCAGACCTTATTTTCTGGGGCTGGAAGGATGAATTGTCAAAGAAATTAATCTTCTGCATATTTTAGTGCTCTGAGGGGAAGTTTATGGTATGAGAAAGAAGGAGAAGAGAGAAAGAGGAGAAGAGATTCAACTTCATCAAACTTATCATCTGTCCTGTGACTCTGCCTCGTGACATCAGTTCGCTCCTGTGTACAGCACTTTTATATTTATGCGTCTGCTTGGCCACACTTTTCTGGACGTGTCTGAAGGCACGTGTGGCATGTGTATGTGTGTTTTGACTGCAAGCAGCAATAATAAAAACCACACCAGCACAGGCCACATTTTTCAAGTTTGTTTGACGCATTTAAAATGCTAATAACCAGTTTATTATGTGCTACATCAAATGCAAATGCTCTGTTTTACTGCCGTGAAGTTGGGCCGACGTTAGCATTTGCATATCTTATGTCTGTCTCCTTAGCATGCATGGAGGAACTGGATAGTGGGCAGACTCCCAATAAATAACATTAACAGGCACATTAGATAAACAAGCTCCAATGATGCTACTATTAGGGAATGCAGAGCCAAAGACCGTTTAAATGTAGGTGTTTGACACAGCAGCATATGGTGTGCAAATTCCCCCAAATCAACCAAACGCCAGCGTTATCTGGAAATGTCAGGGAGAGCAGACGGATTGAAAAAACATCGCTTTAACGGCAGCCGCTTTACGATGTTGAGAAAATACTGCGGAGGAATTTGCCTCTTTAAGACCAACTGGCGGCTGGTGCTCCTTGTGTGTATGTGCGTTATGGAGACAAAAAAAAGCAGTTACAACAGTAGTTCAGGCCTCTAATTGTACATGAGAAACTCAGTCTGTTCACTTTAATGTTCGGTTCACCCTGAAGTCATCATCACTTTGAGGAACAGTTCAGACACACGCTAATATAAGAAGTAAACATTCCATAAAGGAAGCCATGCATTACAGTTAAAGCATCTCTGACTGTCAGTGCTGCAATGCATTATGGATATGAGGCGTGGTGACAGTTTAAGGTGGTACTGAGACTGAGCTGTGACATGATGACGGACAAACCTGCAGAAGTTTGTGTAAGGTTTAACGGGAAGATCCTAAAGTTTGCAAAGATAGAAAACAGCACTGTAAAAAGTAAAACGAATCAACTTAAAACATTTTCTTCAATAGGTCACACATTAAAAAAAAAAAAAAAATGAGTTGAGTGAACCAAATTAAATTACATTCAATTACATTCAATATAATTTCATTTGGTTCACTCAACTCATTTTTTTTTATGTGTGACCAATTGAAGAAAAATTTTCAAGTTGATTCAATGTTTTACTTTTTACAGTGAGCTTTAAAGGGGCAGAGTTTGTGAAATGATCATCATCCGCTCGAACAAGATAATAATGACACACGGTGACACTGAAATAACAGATTTTACAAACCAATGTACACTCACGCTCAATGAAAACGCTGAGACCAGATTTTTTGATATAATTTTTATTTTGAAACCCCACACTGGATTTTTTTTTATGTGAATAATCTGTTTAAGGATATTGGCAAACAGAATTGAAAATTTAAAGTTTCAAGAATAATTTCAAAACAAAATCTTAGCAAAAGAAAATGGCACCTGCCGAACACAAACTCACAACAGTCAGTACTGGGTACAGCCTTTGTTTGCTTCAGTACAGGTGCTGATCCATCTGCACCTGCTTCAGACCAGGTATCAAATGGTGTCCTGCGGATCAGCTGTTGCCCCACAAGTGTTCAATCGGACTCATATCCGGAGAATAGGCAGGACAGGGGAGCAACTGTGGGTTGGGAACAGCCCATATTTCTGGCTATATGACTGTAGCTCAAACCGGCCTCCACCATACCCAGTGCCCGGAGACGTTGTTCACATGATAGACGTGGCATGATGGCGTTCACTGATCAAACAACAGTGGCCTTTTTGGGCCTTTATACAGGCCTTCAAAACCAATCCTCAAACTGTGCAGATCCTCACTGATTCATTATATGTTTGGTCACTTTTGCAGAGACCATCCCATGAGCAATGAACCATGACAACATGACAACTCATCATTTTCTCAACTACCCGAGCACTAAGTCATCAATAAATCCACAATAAATAATTACAACCGCCCTATAATTAGAAATATGCATACATTTCTACCTTAAAGTTTCCATTGACTGTGAGTATATTTCTATTTTTTTGTTTGTTTGTTTTTTCTGAGGACCCATTTTTGTGACAATATGACTTAGATCTAGTTCATGAGAATCTCTGCAATTGGAACAGAAAAGCTGCAATTTTAAGAGACAAACAATGTAATGTAAGTTGAATGAGACAAAATAAAAGCATTTATGTAGAATTAACAGTTTTTTTCTCTCATCTGTAAAACAAACATAATCTACCCTTGCATTTTATTTAGATTCATTGACACAAGTACAATTATTTACTTGCAGAAAAAAACATTCAGTACTGTCAAAAACAGGTCAGGACCCCCCACCCCCCACCCATATGCATGTCGTGATCCAGAGTTTAGAAACAGATGTTATACTTTGATAAAATATTAGCCCACTTGTTTTCTGTTGCTAAATGAGTGAACGCTATCGAAGCGGTCCATAGTCCTGGCATCTCTTGGATACTGTTGCAAATATTCATTGATGGATTTACAATACAGTGGTCCCTTATTTATCGCAGGGGTTACGTTCTAAAAATAGCCCACAATAAGTGAAATCCGCGAAGTATAGTCAGCTTTATTTTATTTTTTTTTTCAATTATTTTATATGTTTTAAGGCTGTAAAATCCCTCGCCACACACTTTATACACTTTCCTTAGACAGGCTTTAACATTTTCTTACATTTCTCTTTTGTTTAAAGACTCTCAAAGTGTCACGGACAGAATTAGAACCCAAATGCAGACTCAACTCAAGGAAATCAGTTTTACGCGGTTTATTGCTCTCAAACACTAAAACACAAGAGCACAGGATGATTAACGCTATGAGTCCAAAAAAGTCTCTAACAGGGCCGTTCACTCTGTACGGGAATCCAGGAAAGGAGAGGCTTCTCTCCAGGGGCATAGACAGGGTCGTGGTCGTGGACAGTCCGAGGTCAGGGGCTGGTGGCTGGTGTTGAGGTTGAGGTCCAGAAGGCAGATCGTTAGCTGGGGCTGGCGATAGGCGGTGTGGTCGAGGGGCGTAAGGCTGGTCGGTGGCTGGGGCTGGTACTTTCATCAGAGATCGGACAAAGCCAGATCAGAACCTGGCGGAGACTGGCTGGAGACGTGGTCAGACAAGCATCGGTCAATCGAGGAGACTGGCAGGCAGGGGTCAAACGGATCTGATCAGGAACACGAGGAAACTCAGGGAACGCAGAAGAAATGCACAACAGCAGGGAACGACCTTGACTATCTGGCAACAGGAGACAGACTGAGGCCCCGTCCACACGGATACGGATTTGCGTGAATTCGTCTTCGAATCTTAGCGAATTGGCCTTTTCATAAAAATTGATACGGCGGAAACGGTATCCCAATACGATACTTTTGGAATTCGGGTCCCAGAGTGGGACGATA
>JAQQZY010000008.1:19836605-19846653 GCA_030068375.1 Ostorhinchus rueppellii
ATTCTCTGTGTGCCCGTTGTTGGGCAAAATAAACTGTGTTTATTTTTACCTAATTCCCTTGGTCTGCAACTGGATTCTTACTCGGTCCGTAACATTTTACTTACCATAGTTTTCACTGTCACATATTTTATGTCATTTTCATCCTGTTATGTCATCTGCTGCCTGTCCTGTAGAGCTCACATCAATTATACATTTACATCCTCATCTATCTTAGTTGTGAAATGATGTTACATTTGGGTCACAAATAAAAAGAAAAATTGAGTCAGTGTATCAGTTGGGAACTGATGTCAAAATACAACACAGGATCTAAATTCAAATGATGTAACTGTTTGATATAATAGTATTATCGTGGTATTTTCAGCAGTGTTTCTATCTTTGCAACATGATCAAGAATATAAAACTCCATTCATAAAACATACACTTAAGTCCACATCTCAGATACCTTATATAAACAGATTTTTAATATATATTTTTGTTAGATCAGCTATGTTAAGCACATTATCCCCCGACAACCCAAAGCATTTACTGATCTAAAATATTTAATACCTGTTGATCCACTAATCCTACCATACATGTCAATAATTGGTGTAAAATACAGTTTTTCATCTTTTATGGTCATCAAATATGACCCATTTGTACATTCAGAGGCTCTGTAAATACCATGGAAACACTGTCATCTTCTACAATATTGATTCACTGGTAAAGCCCATGGACTTGGATCAATAACAGTGGATGGACACATTGGGTTTATGTTCAGTTTTTGATACATTTGCTGAAAAAGTTATTTTTTTCTTCACTTTCCTCTGTTTATGATATAATATTCCTTAACAGTAAAATGAGCATTTATGAACATCTACATAATCAGTAAATTAAATACAGGAGAGTACCCAATTCATACTTTAAAATGCAAACTACAGATCCTTATAATAGAATAAATGAACTATATGAACTACAAATCCCATAATGCACGTTTGCCCGACAGTGCAGCAGTTGACGGTTACGTTTGAACTTTTTAGAAAGCTTGGCATGGCTTGGCAATACTGCACAGCGTATCCCAGGGACATAAAAAAAAAAAAAAAGGCCCCACGATAATGTACACACTGGGACTACGGATGGAAATTAGCAATGTGCTACAATCCGGGATTTTTACATGATTTTAATGTTTGTTAATATGCACCGTCCCATCTAAATAAAAAAAAAAATAAAACATGTGTCTTTAAACTAATTGTTGAGCTAATAGTATGAGGAACTTCTTCTTTTTTTCCCCCTTTTTTTCTCTCCAAAAACCCTTCTACTACCTCAGATTTAAAATATGGCAGTTTTTGGTTCTCCTACCTAAGAATTAACATGCTGTACTTATATTTTTCATGCACTGAATAACTTTTGGAAAGTGACTGTTCAAATTCACTGTACATGTTTAATGTATTGTTGTCTAATTCCTATGTTTGTGATGCATATGTGTTGAATAAAAGCAGGATTGATTTGAAACATTGTGCTGATTTCATGACTGTATCATTTATCTGTTCCATAACATTAGGATTAGGGGTTAGTTGTGTTTGAGTTTGGAATTACTGAGAATTTTGTGTGTATTTTTCACAGATTACCAACTGCGTAATATTGAAAAATATCATAATTTTGCCCCCTTCTTTTTTTCTTTCCAAAGTCCACTAACAGTTAAATGTATTCCCACAGATTATGAGTTGTAGCACTCTACAAACGCTGAGTTCATTTCTCTCAAACTATAAGTCTTGGACTATTAAAACATTTAAGTATATTTCCACAGGCTATGAGTTATGGAATACAAAAATGTTTAAGTGCATTTATCTCAAATTGTAAGTTGTGGAGAATCACATTTTTTCGATTCATAAACTTAAAACATTTAATAACATCACTAAAGTATTTTTGTGTAATTAGTTACACAAAACTTTCTGAGTTCTGTGAACTTATTGGGGTTTACAGTGCAACGCACCATCGTATATATTGAAAACATGAGCTAACCAGCACTTTTGTCATTTGTTTCTGATTCATCTTATTAAACTATATAAGATTTGGCACATTTGATGTCTGAAGCAGTGCAACAGATCGAAAGTCTGTGATCAGTTACATTTGTCTGAAAACCTTCTCTTGTTTTTCTCTCCAGACAAAAACACAGGTCACTTTTTTTGTGTTATATCCCATAAAGAACAAATTCAGTCACTGGCGACCAACATCATCTACTGAGGTAAAATATTTAATACCTCTCGATCCACTAATTCTATCAGTCCATGTAAATAACTGGTGTAAAACCCAGTTTATCATCTTTTTATGGTCATCAGATATGTCCCATTTTGATGTTCAGAAGCTCCGTAGTTACCATGGAAACACCCTCATCTTCTACAACATTGATTCACCAGTAAAACCCATGGAGTTGGATCAATGACAGTGGATGGACACACTGGGTTTATGTTCAGTTAATGATAGATTTGACCAAAAAAAAGTCACATTTTCTTCAGTTTTCTGTGGTTTTGACATAATAACAACTTTAATGTGAACTTTTGTGAACATCTACACAATCACTAAATGAAATATAGGAAAATACATGATTTACACAGAAAGTTATAAAATAAAGAGAATAAAATATTATAATAAATGGCAATAAATCACTTCAGAAAGGTTAAATAGAGAGAAAAACCCATTTGGGAACTGACACACAAGTAGCACAGCAGTGTTTTAGTATCTTCTAGGTCTGGAAGTGCTGTGTCATCATGTGAATATGTAATTAGAAGGTTATTTGTCCTTAAGCCCACATTCTGCTTTCTCTCGTCTCCTCAGTGCTCCTCCCCTCTGTCGTTCTAAGGTCATTCGTGGTGATGCTGAGACCGTTCGCTGTAAACTCAGCCCCTCAGTGTCAGCTTCATCCCACAAACAAAATGTCCAAGTGTACATGTTAATGACGTCTTTTTGCCAGTTTCTCCATCCTCCTTCCATCCTGCTGATAATCTCAGCGCCGTTTTCCCCCCTCTCCCTCACTCTCTTTGCTCCTAATCCGCTCCACAGCCGTGAAAACTCTCCATGATGAAGAGATGACCCGTTCTAATGGGTCCAGGCCACCACCCACACACACAGCACAGGAGGGTCCGGCCAAAGACGCACACACACCCACACACACATCAGACCTGGATAAGCCTGCGTGGCTTAGGGTTTATTGCCGTATAAAGACTTTCTGATCAGTTGAGTTGTGCTGGGAACACATTGTTTAAACTCCTATTATGACCCTGATTTGGTCTTAACAACAGGTTTAGAAGACGCTGGAGTCTGCGCTGGTCTTAGAGGACGAACGGGTCATCACAGTCTGTCACAAATACTGGGTTCGTTTTACACGCATGTTTTCTACATCAGACATTGTTGGAGCTGAAATCATTCTATGTTGGCTCTCAGTTTAGTGACGACAGTACAGCCTGTTTGGGCACTTTAATTGAACTTTTAACATTTCACATCCCAGACAAAATGATTTCACTCATCAAACAAAATGAGCAACATTTACATAATTGTGCTAATGATTTCAAACATCCACCAGTAGGATTTATTCAAGATTTTAGTGTCTGTGACATTTCTGTCTAATTGACTTAACCCATAAAGACCCAGTGCTACTTTGGTGGCAGTTACAAAATATTATGATTGATCACCATTTATTATATTATTATCCTCAGTATTTTGTGTTTTTTCTTTGTAAATCTTTTTTCCCCTATATTTAATTCACTGATTATGTAGATGTTCATAAAAGTTCAGGTTAAAGCTAAGGGTTATTGCATCAAAAAATGAGAAAACTGAAGAAAAAGTGGCTATTTAGGCGATCGATATCATTGAAGTGACCATAAACTGTGTCCATCCACTGTTATTGATCCAACTCCATGGGTTTTACTGGTGAATCAGTGTTTTAGAAGATGACGGTGTTTCCACGTTCACTGCGGAGCCTCTGAACATCCAAATGGCTCATATCTGATGACCATGAAAAGATGACATTACATGCATTGATAGGTTTAGTGAATCAACAGTTATTAAATAGTTTAGATCAGTAGATGGTTCAGGCAGATAGATAGATAGATAGATAGATAGATAGATAGATAGATAGATAGATAGATAGATAGATAGATAGATAGATAGATATGTTTAGTGGTTTAACTCTTTAACTGATGCACATAGTTAATTTTACTGCAGTGAAATGAACTAAACAAGTTCAAATACAAATTTGTTTTAAAGTAAATTCTGCAGATGTGTTCCTTCAGTGCGGTTTTCCATCCAGGATCGACTGTATTAATAAGTTGTTGCTTTTAGTCATGATATCTTCTGAAAAGTTTGTTTATTAAAAATTTTCTTGAAAGCTTCAACAAACAGTTGCAAAATGTTGGAGTGACATCAGTTGTTTTCACTTGTTTTTGTGTCATGAATCTTCTGCTTGGTCTTAACGCCCTTCTGTGCCTCGTGCTGTTTAATGAGCGGATTCATGCAGATGATGCAGACTGTCACCTGACAAAGCAGGCAGCAGAGATCCTTCTTACATATTCACATGATCTTATTACTATTTATTTTTTTTGCTTTGATAATTTTTCTTTTTTTCTTTATTTCTTTTATTTTTTTTCCTTGGGTTTGCAAGGTGCTTCGTGTTTCTGCTTTGCCACTGGCTCTTTGTATTCATGAGGTGTTTTGGTTCTTTCCTTTTGCTGGAAATGAAACAAACAAACAAACAAACATGATATCCATTGGGGGCTCTAATGTATTCATCTTATATAGAAGCTTTAGAAACTGTCTCTATTGGCAGAAACAGAGTGGAAAAAAACAGAAGAGGTAATCCATTCCAAGGTCTGAGGAATAGCCTTGGGTCAAGAACAAGAACGTTACAAAAACAGACCAACAATGGCTTTAATCCATCAACAACAACAACAACAACAATAATAATAATAATCCTCCATGCAAATCAGTTATTTATGCAGTCAACACTTTTCATTCATTTTTACCAAAGATGTGGGAGTTTTACAGTTCGACCTGATAAACCCAAAGAGAAGACAGTGAAGGCTGATGAACTTAAATCTTTAAATTGATCAGGAATAAATCTGCAAAAACTGAAATATTTCATATAAACTCTTCTTTTCAAAGCTTAAAGGCTGGATCAAAACAAAGCAGAGCTGCATTTTTAGTCCTAATGTACTGTCTTTTGCTGTAGTTACACATCTGTAGTGTACTGTGGTTATATGAGAATGAACATATTTTGCATATATACATAAATTATACTACATGTATGTGAAACCCATAGAGATAAGAACTGAAAATGAGCATTACCAGCTATCTGTGCAGCGTCGGTTCCATGCTTTGTACTGGAACTGATAAACTGTATTGACATCAGCAAAGAAATACATTAAAATCCTCCAAAGACAATGAAAACAGAAGAATGTGTACACTGCAAATGGTAATAAGCAACTCGTAATTCTAATGATGCAAATACATGAGCTGCAGGAATATGACAAACTGCTTCTTAGAGCATGCTGAATTCTCCAAGTCCCTGTTGGTGTAATACAGAAGAGAAAATCCTGGTAAGACCATGAATATTGTTAAATAGTTACAGGACAATTTAATAGTAAATGACACCTGATCACACTCCCCTTCGGTTGGTCTGTTTTTAAGGCAAAACACACACACACACACACACACACAAGCCGATAACACTAAAAGACCACTCAGTGAAATCTGGGTGTTTAATTTGGGATTATTCTATTATTAATTGTGTTGCTTTAAATGTTCTTTTACAGTCGAGCATCTAAAATTAGGCTGTATAATAATTTACTTTTGTTAGAGAAATAAGACCATCTACTCTGACACACACACTCTGCATTAACACATTTGCCATCTTGGCCAAGGCTTGTGCACACACGCACATATGCACACACAGACACACACAATACCCCTGCCATTATTGCCAGCCAGTTCTAGCCACATAACCATGCTAGCAGTCACTTCCTGTGGTCCGGCTTCAACAGATGGCCTGACAGGTCCCTGGACAGGCCTGCAAGGTGGAGGGGGGAGGGTGTGGGGGGAGACGGGGGAGGCAGCAGGGGGGGTTGGAACCCCTTAGAGGGACTGAGGGGGGTGACGGTGGGCGAGGGTGGAGACATATGTCCACAGCCCTGGACCCTGCCGACGAACTGTCTCTGCTGGCCCACTGTCACACACTGACACCACACTGACTTATCTGTTTTTGTCACTTATGAGGACGCTGCATTTACTTACATTTATCGCACTGAAGCTTACGACAACATCAACCTCCCATTACCACGATCTGACCTTTTAACTCTGAGATGTCAGTGTCTTGGGGTTATGGGAGTAGATTTTTAGGTTTAAGTGTGGGCTGAGTCCCCATAATGTGATTGTGTGAAGAAATTTATGCCCCCACAATATGAGTAATAGGGGACTACACACACACACACACACACACACACACACACATACACAAACGTAGTCCATGAAGCCTGCCAGATCGCTGCAGTACAACTCCTCTCCCTCTCCATCTGCACCTAAAAGACCCACGCGCCCCGACAATGAGGTGACCATGTCACTGCCTGAGCTGAACCAGAGGGAGAGAGAGAGAGAAAGAGGGGATGTAAGAAGAAGAAGGGGGGAGAGAGGAAGGAGGGGACGAGGGAGGGACACATTAACAAGCTATAATCTCAACTGCCTTATCCATAATGCATTGTGTGGGCCAATTTACATGGTGCTGGTCCCTCTGGGAGAAAGGAGATCATCCATCACATTACTTTATTAGCTCCCTCGCAGTCTCTCACAGATGCACACACACTTACACACACACACACACACATACACACACACACTCACACACACACGTGCACAAACACACAGTCATTATTTCTACCCCCTCTCCCTCTTTCTCTTTTCCTTCCTTTCTCCATCTCTCTCTCTCTCCCTCCTTCTGGTTCGTGGGTTTTTTTTGTCACGGTGGTTGTTTTAAACTGCTGCTGCCTCTATAAAACAACTCCAAACTGTGGGGACGTGTGTGTGTGTGTGTGTGTGTGTGTTTTGCACACTACGACAGGCTGAGTTTTTTAAAGTGTAGTTTATTTTAAAGATGTGACAGCCTGTGGTTCCAGGGCGAGTCATGGAGTAAATGTCAGAAATTAAACCTGCTGTATGCTCTTGCGAGGAGAGCGTCTGAGACTGGTACGAAATAAAAAAAAAATAAAAATAAACACATTCTGCTTTTAATGTTTTTACTGTAAGTGTTCACTGTGATGCATCCGAAATATTACAAACCAGAAACTGTTAAAAATTAAATGATCTAATAATTATGTGTGTGCGACTAGTAAGATCAAACTGTCAGTTTTTTCACAGCGATTTAAGGTTTTGTTTTTTTGTTGTTGCTGGGTTTTTTAATGCATTGCGTAATCATTTGATTTTAATAGCACGTTTTAAATACTTTTCATGTAACATCAGTTTGTGAGATATTTAAATAGACAACAATGTGATATGTTGTTAGATTTTTATAGTAAAAAGCAAAAAGGGGCCTATCATTTTTCAGACTCACACTTGTATTTGCTGTCATTTTCATTATTTACTGTTATTTGTTTCAATGCTTTGTCAGTATTAGATTTTGGTTTTGACACCACGGCACGACTTAATCCACATAAAGAGTGTTTATTGAAGCAGCTCAACATATTTAACGGAACTAGATATTTTCAGTGAATACATGTGGTTTGTTTGCATGATGGGGAAATTAATTGTTTGCACTTCATCTACACAGACCATCATGATTTGAACAAACTGACCTTAACTTTAACCCAAATATCCACCAGTGAACAAAAGCATCAAATGATCTCAAATGTTTAATACCTGTGGATCCATTAATCCTATAAATACATGTAAATAATAACTGTTCATGGTCATCAGAACAGAGGCTCCGTAGTGAACGTCGAAACACTATCATCTTCTACAACATGGATTTACCAATAAAACCCTGATGGATGGAAACACTGGGTTTATGTTCATTTAATGATATATTTTAATGAAAATGTCTTTTTTTTTTTTTTTTTTTAGATTTTCTGTGCTTTTTAACACAATAACCCTCAAATTTAATCTGAGCTTTTACGAACATCTACATCGGTGCATTTAATATTGAGAAAATACCAGATTTTTACTGAAAAAAAAGGAGAAAATTATAGAAAATTATTTTATAATAAATGGTGGCAAACTTAAGAAATGTTAAATATGGAGAAAAAAATCATGAGTGAACTACCACAAAAGCAGCTCTGGGTCTTTATGGGTTAACAGAATGCTAAGCCTGACCCTTAAACCCAGATTTAACCCTCAAGGCAGGGACCTGAGTCTTGTCCCCATGGTGACAGGGGGTCCCTGTGGGTTAGGGTGCAGCCAGTTTCAGAGCCATACCAGTTTAATATGGAAACACACACACACACACACACACACACACACACACACACACACACACACACACACACACACTAGGCAGATCCATCAGATTTCTCCTTCCTCCTGTGAATAAAAAGAGCTGTAATTGCAATCATATATGTGGAGCCTCAGCACTGTGCGCCATACCGTACCATTAGTATCACAAATAAGTAATAATTTGCTAATGACAACATTATGTTGAGTCAGTTTAGGGGCAATTAAAGTGAGTGATATTTACATATGCCTAATGAATCACTGAGCGTGGCAGTTCGGGCGGGCCCTAATGAATATTCATCCAGGCATTTCTCCCCGGCGTGCTGCAGTTTATAAACTGAATTATGGCTGATTTGCCCTTTTAAAAAATGAACATGGGCGCATCTCCCACAAGGAGACGGCGAACAATAACGCCTGATTATAAAAATGTTTTACTGCTGAACTGCCGGTGAGTAGACGGCGGCAGCGTGGTTAAAGACTCACTTAGAGGGGTACAGAGGAGGGGAAACCCACCTAAAATCAATTCACTTTAGTCTCGGCCTGGCCACCTTTTCAGCCTGACATAAATATTTACAATGCGCATTCAGAGTGTCCCATACATCACCAGTATCAAACCCAACATGTAATTGATTTGGTTTTTAGTAGAGGGAGTTTTTCTAGTCCACAGTGGAGGTCATGGTTCACGCCTGCCTTCATATAGTGTTGATTTCCACGAGGACCCCCCAATCCCCCCCCTCCACCGTCTCTGAGCATCCTCATCATCATCTGGGTATCCTCCGGTAATTGGCCTCGGTGTTCGTGTCAGCTGGGTGATGCTGACCTCTCAGGTGCAGGATCAACAGGCTGCATCAGTTTGCATTCACATGAGGCTTAACAAGATGGGCCGCGCGTTTCTCATGCAAATAAGCGGCTCTCTAGCAGGTGTCAGTGCGCACTTCACGAGCGCAACCGTGGCACACAAGAGCGCGCACATGCAGCGTCATTAGATGGCCTATTAGTTTGGAAATCACAAATTCATTCACATCAAATTGCGTCCTTCCTTTATTTTGTCAGGATGTCTCATTGAGATTATGATCTGATGTGCAAGACAGACCCCACGGCAGAGGCCTGCACGTGATCAAATGACCAATCAAGGATGGAAATTGGGCTATAACGACCTAAAGAATGAACTCTGTGACAGACTCTATCTCATTAAACTAAGTCAGGTGAAGTTAAAATAAAAACGTTACTTGGTTCCTGAAGCTGTGAATTTAATCTAAATTAAAGAGACTTCAGTATTTCAACCCAAAAAGCATCTACTGATCTAAAGTGTTTAATAACTTCTAAACCACTCATCTTATCAATAGAATAAAATACAGTTTGTCATCTTTTCATGGTCATCAGATATGACCCATTTGGACTTTCAGAAGCTTCGGTGAACAAGAGAACACCATCATCTTCTACAACATTAGTTCACCAGTAAAACCCATGGAGTTGGATCAATAACAGCAGTTTCAGACACTTATTAAACCTCAGTTAATGATCCATTTTTCTGAAAAAGTCACTTTTTCTTCAGTTTTCTCTGTTTTTGACATAATAACCCTCAAGTTTAAGCTGAGCTTAT
>JAQQZY010000008.1:19885705-19895777 GCA_030068375.1 Ostorhinchus rueppellii
CTATCTATCTATCTATCTATCTATCTATCTATCTATCTATCTATCTATCTATCTATCTATCTATCTATCTTTTCTTTGTTGTTCAGTCTGATATTTTTGACTAAAACTTCATCTCATGACAAAGACACTCAGATGTTCATTCCGACTTGCTAACTGATCCTCTGTCTTTGTAAGTGCTATCCTATCATCTGGTTCTGTAAAACATGTACTTCTGTAAAACAAAGACCTGAGTAAAACTCTCAGTTGTCACCATAAATGGTCTATGCATTATGGGTTTACATAAAAAAAAAAAAAAAAAAAGAGGAAGTGGGGCATGTTAAAGGTTGCAGGGCAACCTCCTGGATCAGTCCAGAGCGCTGTGAGTCGTCGGGGGTTTAGCTTCTCTTTCGTCCCACAACATCCTCATCATCATGACCCGTGTGCTGCTGGGAGTCGTCCTGCTGGGGAGCATGGTCTGCACCAGTGCACAAGGTAACACAGGTCTGTTACACAGGTATATAGCTGATTATACAGGTTCGTTTTACTCTTTCCTTCTGTTTATGTTGTAAAGCCTGTTGAACGTCTGTGGTGAATCAGATGAACTGTGCATGAACTGTTATTATACTGTAACATGAAACACAATGACAGATACAGTAAATAAACATCAGATATCAGTGACATAAGCTTGTACCGGTACAACCTTCAGTTCCTGCCCATTCTAATTACAGTATCAAAATGATATCTTTATTTTACTTCTTGTCAATAATTATCTGGATAAATGGCAAAAGAATCTGTATATATTTTTAAACTTTTTTTTAATGAGTTGATTTTTTATCCATTGACAGTTAAAGAAACTAGATGGTTACTGTGGCTTAAAGTTGTTACTTATGGTCTGAATGAGAAAATACTTCAGAAATCAAGAGGCAGAACATGTAGCAAAAAATCTTTTTTTTTCTTTGTCTTTTACATTTTTGTGTCATTTTGTTAACTGTTTTAATTAACCCAATGATGATCATAGTAGGAGTAGTAATAGTAAAATGGATATTAGTCAAACGGTTGAATCCTCATGTGCCTTATGCTGCAGCAGTTATGTATTTCACGTCAACAATGATCAAGTGGTTAACGCTGACACTACTACTACTACTACTACTACTACTACTACTACTACTACTACTACTAATAATAATAATAATAATAATAATAATAATAATAATAATAATAATAATGAAATACCATAAGGTGCTGGTTACCTCAGTCCGTTGCTTCACATCCTCAGACGATGGTCCGGTGGTTTATACCGAACAGCTCCACTATCTCCTTCAGTTTGAGTCCGTGTTAGACTCAGATCTACTATTAAACTTGCAAATGCATTTTCGAATTCTGAGAGCTTCTTTGCAGGGCGGACTATGAAAATGAAAAAGCAATGTCCCGTCTTTTCTTTTTTTGATTGTGTCATAAAATGTGCACCATGAATGAGAAAATGAAAATAATAATAATAATAATAATAATAATAATAATAATAATAATAATAATAATAATAATAATTGATGACTAATTGTATTTATGAATCAAATAATGCAGCCACATTCTTCAAATGAAAAAGTATTTCTGCTAATGCATTTGCATTTTCCAGTTTTAGATTTCAAATTGAATTTTGATAACTATTCTCCAGGGCAGACTTTGAAAATTAAATCTCAAATGTCTTTTTTTTTTTGTTTTTCATTTTAATTATGTAAAAGAATGAGCAGTCTTGAATAAGACAATTCAAATGCAGACTGGATGATTGAATAATAATTTTATTTATGAGTCGAATAATGCGGTCATATTCTTAAAATGAAAAAGCATTTCTGCTCATGCATTTGAATTTATGATAACTAATCGCTTCCATACTATTACTACTATTACTGCTGCCAATAATATCAATAGTAATAATAATAAACTGTAGTCCTGCTCTTTGTTACAGGTGAAACCTTGAACTCAATGTATCCTAATACTTTTGTTAATGTAGTGAATGTATGAGCACCTTTTGCCTTTTCCTTTTATATGTTTCACTCTTTGCTCTGACATGTGCAGGACAGTGAACATCACATTAGTACAGGGGGAGTTCCTCTTCTTCCAAAAGATAAAACAGTCCAGACCACAGACATGACTGCATTAAAGGGAAACAGGGAAAAACACAATGAGGAAATAGTGTTACATAGTTTTATAATGACTGGAGGAAACAATTAATTCCTTATCAGCTTAATGTAACATTAGTTTGTTTTATTTCTTAGGGTTTTAGACCAAAAACTAACCATGACATGTACGCTTTGTTATTTATTAGAGTTTAACAGGTGCTTTTGTGTCCTTGTAACCTGATCTGTATTCTGTTACTTCCTCAGTTCCAGAGGTACTCGATCCACCTGCCCAGGTGAGGTTCGACTCTGTGGACTATAAAAACATCCTGCACTGGACTCCGCCCATCAATGACACGTCTCTGCGGTACTACGTCCAGTGGAAGATGTACGTCCACTCACTAAGGCTTAGTAGCACACACTTTACTAGACTATATAAGATAAGATAAGATAAGATAAGATAAGATAAGATAAGATAAGATAAGATAAGATAAGATCAGCTTTATTTGTCACATACACAATTATACACAGTACAGTGTGCATGAAATGTGTTTTGTACCTGCATCCAGTTTCAGTTTTAAAAAAATAAAAGATAAAGATTCAATGTAAAAATGAGGGTACGATAGAAAACTAAGGTTCAGAAATATATATACATAAATAATAATAATAATAATAATAATAATAATAATAATAATAATAATAATAATAATAATATACGGTAAGCAGAAGGAACATCACCTTAAATATGAGTGTGACGTTATCCATGGATGTAAATATCATTTCATGGTGGATATTAACACTCAAAGTGTAAGGAAACAGTAGAGGTCGACCATTACAGCTGATGTCATGGCAACAGTTTGGATGGATCACAAATGAGCTGTGACTCCATTAGAACCTGTGGAACTGAACATCAAACTAAATGAAATAATGGAGGTGAGACACTTTTGTCAAATTCCAGTGGAAAGGTCATAAATCAGTAGTTTGTAAACGGAATAAGTGATGGGTTGTGTCCGGTGAATGCAAAAGTAGGGTGACGCTTAAACAATGACAATAAAACTGTGTAAACGTGTACAGATCACAGCAGAATAATTAGTTTATGCTTCATTTTGTTTTCCACATCAGGATAGGTGTAAAAACTAAATAAATAAAGAAAAATACCCAAATTAAACACAATTCAAGTGTTTATTTTTTTAAACACTGTGTCAGATGTTATTTACTGTGGTTCGTGGTAAGTCAGGGGCTTATGGGAAATTTGTGATAATGGTGGTTATGTTTTCATTTAAAGAACCTAACTGTAATCTGATTACCACATGCACAGTCTACTCTAAATACATATATTCCACTTCCACCACTTTTTTTTTCTAGTTTTGGCTTCCTTTAGCAGTAGTTCCCAAACTGAAAGTGGGAATAGATGAAAAACTTTAAAGCGTTTTCATTTTAAGCTCCATTAAATGTCAAATAACTAACATGACCTCATTACAGTAGTTTCATCTTAGCTTTTTTTTTTTTTTTTTTACTGTCCTTTAGCCAATATTCGCTGTATTAATAGCAACTCTATAAAGTACAAAGTGTACAAGTGTTTTACTCAGGGTTAGGGTTATCCACCAGCTGATTCAGTATGTTCATACATATATTTCCTTTTTCTTGGCTGTTAAATGTTAATCCTTCTGTTTGTTCCTCAGTTATGGCGAGCCTCAGTGGTTGGACGTGGACGGCTGTCAGGGCATCGAGAAGCACCACTGTGACCTGAGTGAAGTGACCTCTGACCCCAGAGAGTGGTACTACGCCAGAGTGCACATTTCCTCTAAGCCTGCCAGTAAATCTGCCTGGACCCTGTCCCCCAGATTCAGCCCCCGGTGGGACAGTGAGTGTTTGCACAGACCCTCCTCCTCCTGTCTTTGTCTTCTCACTTCCACAAAGTCAAACAGCAAAACAGGAGACACTGATAAGACCTGCTTTTATCTTTGTTCAGAACCAAAAGCATCACCCCCTCAAGGCCACTACCCTCAAAATGTTAATTCACTGAAGAAAAAAAAAAAGTGTGACGCTTATTGTGACACTTTCGTTTCCTCCCTTTTCACCTTAACCCCCCTACCATAAATATCATGTCTCCTCAAGATGGACATTTACAAAAAAAACAAACAAACCTTTGACTTCCCAGAATGTGTACATTTTTACTGATTTTAACTTTTTGTTTTTGCCTTTCATGCTTACTTCAGTGTCATATTTTTACTTTTTTTTCCTACTTGCTGCATCTTTAATATCATTTTCTCATTGCATATTTTACCTTTGGTGTCATTTTTTCTTGTTATACTCTTCCAGGCTGACACGCTACACTATCATTCAAAGATTCAATTATAATACCGGGCTGGTATTTTACTGTCAATTACAGAAAAAAACTCATGTTTAGGAAGCGCAGCATTAGTAGGTCAAAGTAACGCTACTGTCTTAGAAACATGTGCGGCATTAGCATGTACTTTACTGTTTTTGCCGAGAAAACAGTCGCAGTAAAACTACAAATTTCTTCTGTTAGTGTGGGGGTTTTTTTTTTGTAAATTTGATATTGTCAGTAACTACATAACAGATCAGGTTTTAAAAGGTCGCATAAGATCAGAATCACCTATTAACAAAAAGCAAACAAACATAATTGTCTCATCAAACTTCATTTCTTTACTCACTGTGAACTGTTTCAAATGTCGCTGAATCTCATTTTATTGTATTTCTGTTTTTTTCCCGCCCTCCTATTTTACTCTGAACATGATGAGTGTATTTTTTAGAAGTTCCATGTAATGAAAAAATCAGCTATTTCTTCTTTGTTGGACTCAAAGTGAGAACAGACCAGAGGCTACAGTGGCTCACTACTCACTCTAGTGGTACAAGTTGGCATTACATGTGTCGTTCTGCGTTCACTTCACATCTATAATAGGATACATCTTTGACAAAGTATCAAAAGTTTAATTTCTAAACATTGATATTAGATCTGTGAACATTCTAGAACAGGGGTCTCGAACGTGAAGCCTGGGAGCCAAATGCGGGATGAATTTGCAAAGCACAAAAGGTGTTTTTCCACTAGCTCTACATAGTTGGTGCCAGCCCAGCACGGTACAGCTCGGTTGGAAGGTTTTTCCACGGGCTCGGTCCCAACTACAATGTGGGCGGAGTCACCGGAGTCAAGATGAGAAAGTTCCCACAGCGTCATTTCCTCATTTCGGATGGTGCCGTCCAGATCTCGTAGTTTTTCGTCTGCCGGTAGAGTCAAAAAAGATTTGACCTCGTCGTTTGTCCATGGATTTATCTTCTGAGACGTCTTCCAAAATCGCTGGCAAAACTGCGGTCGTGCTCTGTCGCTGGTTTTTCAACAATGGGCGGGTGTGTTGTTCAAGCTGAGTCGCACCGACCTTCCGTCAGAACAATTAACCAATCAGTGCCCTTCGCGTTGCTATGTCACCCTTATGGTGCCAGCGCTGCACGGAAGGAACCCTTCAGCTTTGGAAGCGTGCCGGTGCCCATAGAAAACTGAGGGAACCGAGCTGTGCCGTGCGGGGCTGACACTTAGAGGGCCACTGAAAAAGGGCCTAAACATTCCAGTCAAGGCTGTCCAAGTTAATTTAGTTCAGGTTCCACATTCAGACCAATATGATCTACAGTAAAATAATAGCACAACAACCTATACAAAATAATGACTCCATATTTTCTTCATGGTTTGATGTGAAAATATTACATTATGCCTATAAATAATGACAACTTAAAATTTGTCTTTGTTTTAGTGCAAAAAATAACATTAAATTATGAAAACAATTACTTTTACAAACTGAGCAAATATGAACGACCTGAAATGTCTAAAGGAAATTAAGCACAATTTTAACAATTTTGGAGTGTTTAGTGTCTTTGTAGATCCAATCCATAAATGCACATGTAGAAATGAGAAGTTTCGGCATATTATTGTTAAAATCGCACTTATTTTTCATAATAAATTTCAGTTTTTTCAGGTTACGCACATCTTTTTTGTTTGGATAGTTTATAAAAGTAAGTATTTTCATAATTTAATGGAAGTTGTTTGCACTAAAAGAATCACAAAAATTTGGAATTGTCATTATTTCTAGGTTATTTTGTTATTATTTTACTGGCGCGGCCCACTGGAGATCAAATCAGGCTGAATGTGGCCCCTTACAGAAAATGAGTTTGAGACCCCTGTTCTAGAAAATAAATATAATTAGCCACTTTAATATACAATGTCCCAACACCTCCAAATGTTTACATCTTCAATTTAAGTAACTCCAATCTATTTGATTCCTTTTTTATTCTCTTTATCACAAACAAACGAAAACATCCATTTTATCAGTTCACCATTCTCCTTTTTAGACCTTTTTAATATTATGTGCTTTATTTTTGCTCATATTAATTAATGAATGAATATCTCTGCAGCCAAAATTAGCCCACCTGTGCTGAAGCTAAACATCACAGAGCAAGGCATTGTGGTCCGTGTGAAACCTCCCCGGCCGCTCGTCAGGAAGATGCACAATGATCTGTTCTACAAGATCTACCTCGTACACAACAGTGGAGTGGAGGTATGACGCTAAATACATACACTTATGTCTCATACTTCAACAAAATGTACATAAAGTAAAGAAACTGGAAGTAATAATATAATCTAATACTTTTATTCTATTTTATATCTTAAAAACAAATGCAAGTTTTGGTTTTGACAACTCTTTGGGATTTATGCCCCTCCCCCATGAGTGAGATTGTGTGTGAGTGTATGCAGTAGGGTGGGATTTGGATTTTGTTTTTGTTTATATATATGGATCACAAACAATGTCAATAAATATATTTTTAAAAAACGAATGCAAGGATTTTTTTGTTTTGTTTTGCAAGTTTTTTTGTTCATACATAGATTTGAAATAGAGCACCATTGTTGATTCCTACCGTAATTATAAAACTATAGCACTTATAAAATTATCTGTGCTTTTCGAGTGCAGGTCAGTTTGTTTGTCTGTCATATTGTTTTTTGTTCTCTGACGAAATAAAACTAAACTAACTAAACAACCCAAATATTATAGAGTATAATGTATAAAAAAGGAAAAACATACATTGTAAAAGTAAATTATAATACTTTGAACAGGGTTCCCTTTTTTACAAGAAAAAAAAAACACTGAAAAAATATTAACACATGGATTCCTCAGTGTTTCCTTTAGGTTTGTGGTTGTGTTTGTCTTGTTATTATTTACCTAAAAGCACACACTATGTTTTTCTCCAAACTTGGGATGTGTCTGTGGAAGAAATGAATAGACAAATAAATTAATTGAAGACCTTATTGTTAAAAGTATCTGAAGTCACTTAACCCCTTAACACCTGAATCGATTTCCAATTGTGGAAAAAAAAATTGGACTTGTGTTTTTTCTTTTAAGTAGATAGTATTTTGGTTGCATTTTGGAGCGGGGGGTTGATGCGAATTCGTGACAATCGGCATCAAGGGGTTAATTCAAGTTCAGTCTATAAACATTTGTATTTGTTTTGCTAAAGTCCATCCGATAAATATTTTTAACATAATTTTTTTTTTTGTGATATCAGTATTTTTAGCACCAGGGTCTTCAATTACTAGTTTTTTTGAGTATTTGAAGAGAATGTTGAAAGGCTGATAAATATATAATGGAAATGGTGGCTGTGTGTTACAAAATGTGTTACAATAAAAAGTTTTGTTCGGTATTTAAAGGCTGTGGAAGTTTGTGTGTAAACCTGTACGGGAACCCTGTTTCTACTGGTACATCAACAAATATCCATGACAGACATTTGTATAAAGGTCAGCCACAGATAAATAACCTTTACAATGTTTCTACCATTTTAACAAGATGAGGAAATGGAAGAAATGAGGGAGGAAGAGGAAGATTAAAACAAGAACTAATGCCTACTCTTTGTCCAGCACATTAAGGCTGTTAGGCAACAGGGACGACCGAATACACACCGGGCACTGGTTTAGACCCATAAAACCCCATGTATGTGTAGAGCTGCGTCCTGATCATCTACTCTTGTCTTCAGGAGGAGTTTGAGATGGACTGCTGCTTTCACAAACTGAATCTGAAGAAGGTGAAACATAAGGAGGAGTACTGCCTCCAGGCCGAGACCGTGATCGCCTTCCAGGCCAAAAGCAGCGACCGCAGCCCGGAGAAATGTGTCACCACGCTCTGATCACGCAAGTACGAACACACACTTACCTGTTTTTAATGTGTGAAGAAGTATTCACACTGTGTATTTAAAACCCTCTGCTTTCAAAGCCTCATGTGAGTAAAATGTACCTAAAGTAGCAAAAGTCAAAGTAGTCACTGTCAGTGTTTTAGTACGACAATTAGCATTCTAAAAAAATGCCCTAAAATGCTTGAAATTCAATTTTAATTCTTCTACTTTAAAATGAAAATCCATTAACCACTACTTTTTCTTTTGTTTCTGAAAAGAAAATCTAATTACCAAAAGACACGCTGACCTTAAATGTAAAAAGTTCATTAATCGTTACTTAATTTTTTTAAAGGCAACCATTTTTCTCAAATTTTTTCTTAACCTTAGAACACTTTCACTATAAAAGGCAACACCATCACTATTGCCAGATGATTTTTACATCATATAATATACCCTAAAAAAAATACTTGCCATAAAAATAGATCAAAATATAACAACACATGACAAATTAGAGTAATTTTCTTTTATTTTTAGCTGTGGCATGTCTAACAAAATGAAGAAGAACCTTAAAAAGTGCTCCAAAATTACTGAAACATTAGGAATTCGAGAACAAAAAATGTCTTAAAAATATAAAATAAGGATACTGTAAACTTGGTCTTTGCTCCACCCATTCCTGGGACATGTGAGACTTCCCTGGTGAAGACACAGACTCCTTGACACTCAGACAAATGCAACATATTGAAAATCATATAAGTACATTTTCTCAGTTGAAAATCACCCAGCGATAGTGCTCCAGGGTTAAGTAAACTCAACGTATCCAGGCTTACAGTGAATGTTAATGTTGGAACATAAACGTGTCCAGTGATGGGAAAACCCAGATATTAAAAAACTACGTTCCAAGTGCTGCAGACGAGTTGGACAGTATCGTTACCAGTGAAAGGTAACCTCTCCACTGTAACAAAAGATGACAAAATGAGAAGTCAAGTATCAGCTGTCACATAACAATCGCCAGAGGCACAGAGACAGAAAGAGGGAGGGAAAATGAAACTCCTCAGGGAGAAATCTAAGCACAGGAGTTTCTCTACAATGCCTATAATTACGTCTGCTCACCCCACCCTGGAACTATTTTTAGATCAGCTACAAACAATGAAGAACAGCCATTAAGTGATTGTAGACAGTAGCTCCTCATTAACAGCTCCTCTTTTTCTCTCCTCCATGATCACCTCCTCCTTGTTCATCACTGAAGACAAACATGAGAAGATTTGGATCCATCACGTCAGCTTTAATAATCATCGCTACCTCGACGGCAAAAACCAACAAATGTCTGTGCCACTTCAAGTCATGCACTTTACTTTTCCACTATTATACAAAATTATACGGTTTCATTTTTGAGCTTCCATTTTTGTAATTTCAGATGCAGAACAAGTACAACAGAACCGTTAATAAGAGTTAATGATTCACTTTTTTAAGGATTTATTGCTTAAGTGTCTTTTTTCTAACTTAATGGCATCAGTTGTTTATACACTACATTCACTGAAACATCCAGTAAAGGCAGGCAACATGTTAAATATATAACTACTGCGTATCGAACACAAATGGCCAAATTGCAGTACATGTTCAAAATATCCATATGTTAATGTTGTCATAACACTAATAAAAACCATAAACTAGAAAAGCACTCGGAGAGCGCAGACCTCCGCTAAGATAGTGTTTGTATTTTTTAAAATTTTCTTTAAGGTAGTGTTTGTACTTTCCTCCACTAGATGGTGCTGAATGACCTCATAATTAACTCTGGTCCACCATGCCCT